>PVKN010009435.1:0-23776 GCA_004027915.1 Capromys pilorides
TCAAATGATAGGAATATTTTTAAGGCTCTTCAGATGTGCTGCCAATTTTTTTCCATAAAAACAAGCCAGATTGAACCAATATAATTCATTCATTTGTGAGCAAGTGATTTATGATTATACAAATTTTTCTCAGCTGTATCTACTTTGGAATTTATCAGTTTTTAAATTAATGCTTGTTTAAAGCTACAAAATTGGGACTGGCAAGATAGCTTAACAGTCTAAAGTGCTTGTTTAGACAAGAATAGACAAGTACAAGAATTGTGGCTTGTTCCGCCGCACCGCATGCCACGTGCCAGCCCCACCCCCAGGGTGGGCTGAGCTGGCCACAAAAAAAACCAAAAAACACTATTATGAGTATCTTCATAGGTTTATTATGTCAGTGTCACTGCTGAAGCATAGTTGCCAAAGTCTCCAAGTAGTTGACTGTCTTACTCTTAAAAGGTTATACATTGTTTTAAGAATATTGTTTCATAAAAAAATAAAAACAACAAACAAAACTAATTTAATGAGACCAAATATGAAATTAGTCATACAAGTTTACAGATACACCAAAACAAGCAGAAGATCCTCCTTAGCACAACTCTTGAAGCCAGCTCCATCACCAATCTGCTTTTGAAAGCACAAAGTACCTCCTCCACTTTAACACGTCCTCATGGATGAGCTGAACACATCCAGTCTAAAATGTGGTCTGAACTTACAAGGAAGAGCTGCCAGCACCTCAAATTTAACTCTTAGTGTGGGATGATGAATGTAAAAGACAATCAGTAGCTGATGTCCCCTCAAGTGAATGTTGGCTAGGGCAACATATCCCGTGCTTAACTGCCAGGAGTTAGTAAGGCGTTTGACTAAGGTAGGCACCTTGCTAATACAGGCCTCACATGCAAACCACACCAGTTCCAGTTCCTATCTCCACATCTGCAGGCACTGGGAAAGTGATTGGCTTGGCCTGTGACCTCCCTTGTTTGCCTAGTGGATGGTAGACAGAGAATGACTGTTTCTTCTTTTGTTAGAATCTAAACACTCACAAATAAGAGATCTTGTGAAGTCCCAAGTGTTCCAAGAAGCCTTTTACAAGTACCTAAAAGGATTCTGTGATGGTGAAACTGTTGATTGTGGTAACCACTGGCCCTGATGACTGTTAAATGTTAAAATACGGCTGCTGCAGTGGAGGAACTGAATTTTTATTTTTTATTTAACTTAAAATGTTTCAAATTTAAATATTAAATGTGCCTAGTGGCTATTGTATAATTCAAGTGTAGGTCAAAATGGTCTCTTTCAGGGGTGTTACATTAGTTATTGATTGTTCTATGTCAAATTATTATGTCAGTTTGGAGGGTCAAGAGTCTGGAATTGGCTTAGTTTTGTCTCAGGGTCTCTTAGAAAGCACTGGTCAGGCTGCCCGCCAGGCTGTATCTTCTTAAATCTTAACTGGGACTAGAAGTTCTGCTTCTAAGCAGGGTTACTCACATAGCCACTGGCGGGGACCTTTTACTTTGGACTTGGGTGGAAGCTTTAGTTCCTCAACACAAGAGCCTTTCTTGAGCACAACTTGACAATGTCTAAGATTTGGCAGCTGCCTCCAGAGCGATTGAGCTAGCAGGGAAGAGGAGGTGAGCCAGGGACTAAGATGGAGGTTGGTGTTTTTAATAGTCTAATCCTAAGAGTGGTATACCACTCTGCTGCCATTTATCCCAAAGGCCAACCCTCCCTGTGACAGCACAGGAGTGTTGGCATTGGGGTGGCACCTGTGGAGGCTGCCACAGGTATGTCACTTGTCCACTTGAGCTGCTGCTTCTACCATATTGATTGTCTTTATTATTCTAGTACACTGTGTCTTTGGTCTGAATTTTTTTTTTTTTTTTAATTTTTTGTACTGGAAATCAAACTCAGGAATTTGTGCTTGCCAGACTGTGTTTGTTTGTTTTTTCTTTTTTCTTCTTTTAAAGGCCAACATACAGAGCCACAGGCCTTGTCTGGTGAATATTCCTGGGTAGTTTCCTCCCTATGTGGATGGTGAGACTGAGCCAAATCCTAAGCCGTCCCCATCCAGTAAATGGCACTGGCATTGAAGGTACTCACCACTCATTCCTACCAGAGTTGAAGGAGTCCTGTGTTTTCTTTCAGTGAGCAGTGCATAGAAGCCTACGAACTCCTTCTGGCGCTGGCTGAGAGCGAGCAGAGCCTCATCCTGGGGCAGTTCCGAGCTGCCGGCGTGGGCTCCTCCCCCGGTGAGTGTCCTGAGTCCCTCTGTCCTTCCCCATTGCATTCCCTACCTAGCCTCTCATGCTTTGCCACCCCCTTCTCAGCTGCTGGCATTGAGTCATCTCTCAGCAACATGAAATTCATTTGTTAAGTGTGTTTTTTTCATTTTTCTCATGACTGAGTGGATAAGGTGTTTATGTTGAGTGCAGCAATAACTCAAGTGGAAACAGAGTTACAGACAAGTTAAAACAAATAAGCCTTCTTAGGACACATATTCTCTTGGGCTAACAGGAGGACCAGATAGAGTGGGAGATCCACAGCAGGATGAAAGGGACAAACCCACTGGAATACTGCTTTCTAACATCTTTTCTTGGCCTTTAGCTTGTCTTGTTGCTTTTATTTGCTGTGTGTTCTCCAAGTCTGTTTCTCTGAGTAGTTTTGGAGCACGGGTTCCTTCCTCTGCTCTTGGTATCTTAATGAATGAAGAAATAGTTTCATAGCCATTGTGGATTACTTACCTTGTGGTCCCAGCCATGGTGCAGCAAGGAGCTCTACCACCCTTCTTCCTCTGGGCCACCTTCCCTGTTCCTGTACCAGGGCTTAGGTCACCTGTGGACCTGATTTGTATTTATGGATCCATACATACTGCTTCTCCCTCCAGTTCTACTCCTCAAATTTGAGTGCTTAGAAGAGATATTTAACTGAAAAATGGTGTAGCATGGACTCTTTGGCTAAGCATCATTTGCTGAACAGCAGCCAATGATAGTGGCTCTGAGGCCTTCAGTAACCAGAAGATGGCTGGGGAGATAGTGCTGAGGTTGTGGCCATGGAGAAGAGCTGTCACCTCCAGTGTGTGATCCTGCTTCTCCATATCAACACTGTCTTTAGAGATGCAATGTCAAGGTGCAAAGCTGAAATAGCAAGATCACTCCTCAGCCAAAGGTGGGTGGTATGGGCAGACCAAGTGTGCCCATTGTTATGGACTGGCTTTGAGCTGTGTGTTCCCATGGGCCTAATATTTCAAGGCTACCACCCAGCCCTACCTGAATGACTTGCCTGTTCTGCTTCTTGCCCCTGCCAGCATTTAGATTTCACTCTGAGCATTCACATGTTCTCCCTCCTTTGGCTGTGGTATGCACAGAAATCTGAATCAGATCTGGAGGAAAGAAAACAAGCTGGGCATTTATTTCCGATCTCATATCCAAGTTATCCAGCAAAGAAGCCAACTTTTATTTGCATGGGTGACTGTCTTCAGCCTGTCTTTCTTCTAATAACATTACCAGGCCAGTTTAGAAGTGGAAACTGTGCCAGAATCTCCATTAGAAATCTCTGTTTTGAGTTTCTTTTAAGTGATCCATAAAGCAGTAGAACCTAAATGATCTTGGCCAGCTATTAGATAGATAGATAGATAGATAGATAGATAGATAGATAGATAGATAGATAGATTAAAAGAAAAATCATCTATCAGGATTTTGTCAGAGGAATGTCTTAACCTGTTCATTGTCAAAGGAACCTTTTCAGGCTTCTATCTACTCATACCCATTTCTTGGTAAGAGCTGAAAACTTAAGTAAATATTCACTTAAAATAAAAAATGAAATGGTTTATATTTACTTAATACTGAATCACTCATTTATATATTTATGAGTCATCCAGTAATATCATGCCTACTGAATTTAAATAGCAATCAGTTGGTGAGATGTAGGTAAAATATCTTTATGGAAACAAAAAGGTATGAAGGTTGTCAGAGAAGTGGCAGGAGGGAAGTCTAGAGAATCTTGGCCTGTAGGATGTACCTCCCCTAACTTCTTCTCCACCCTCCAGGATAGTGTTGCCTTCATTAGGTGGCAGCCTCTCATTAAATCTTACTCTTCTGTTCTACTTACAGCAGCATTGGATCTGCCATTCTGTGTAAGAACTAGTGTGTGACATTATCCACAGTAACTATTGCAATTGTTTTGTTTCTTGTTGACTTTCTAGACATGTGTTCATTCAAGATGATTCAGGTTTTTAAAGAGCTCTTGGGAGCTGGAAGGGTTTCTTTGGGCCTCAGGATCGATTTGAAGGGTGAGGGACTGCACATTCCCCACCCCTCCCATTTTATCCAGTTTCGGTTATTGTTTTATAAAGCTCAGCACACAGAATTTAAGATTTCATTTGAAAATGTTTGCAGAGCGTAGACTATGCCACACAGGTAGCAAATTCTTTTGGCTAACAGTTTTGGTTATGTTTTTTAGGATTTTATTTAGAGTAGTTTATGATTCTCAATAAAATTGAGGGAAAAGTACAGAGATACCTCATGTGCTTCTTACCCCTACATAGGCACAGCCTTGCCCACATCAGTGCCAACCCTAGGATGATATGTTTATTAAGAATAACGGCCCTGCACTGACACATGCTTATCATCAAAGACCACAGTTCACATTAGGCCTCACTTTTGGTGGTGTTCATCCCATAGGCTTGGATAAATATGTAATGATATGTATTTACTGTTATGGCATGATACAGAGTAGTTTTGCTGGCCTAAAACCTATGCTCCAACTATTCACTCTCCCCTTTCCCTTCCTATTCTTTGAACTCTTGGCAATTACTGTTTTTTTAGTGTCTCCATAGTTTTGCCTTTTAAAAATACAGTGCTAAAACACAAGAATATGTACATTTTTGGCAGAAACTTGACTGTCTGGCTCTGTACTGGTGCTCACCCTGCCCGTGTTTTGCCTGCTCTAGCCAAGTCACCTCTGTCCGAGAGGCATCTGTACTGGCCACCTTTTTGAAGTCAAGAGGTCTAGCGATTTCATTGGTGCGGAAATTGCAGAGCTAGTCTGCAGGTCTCATTTGAACCCTTAGTTTTGCCCTTTTTGCCCCTATGTAAAGCTCTAGCCAAAGTTGACATATGGAGAGATGGTCTTTTTGCCTCAGTTTTTCCCTGCCTTTACTCACCAAGTGCCAGTGAACAGACAGCATGTGAAAACTAGAAACTTTTCTGCCCATCTACTCGAAAGGACACCAGAGCCCTAAGCAGAGAATTGCCTTCCCAGCTACAGTCTCTGGGTGGCACAATCAGGCCTACAACACAGGTTTCCTCACTGCTGGTCACTGCCAGTTGTTGCCCACTATGCTACTCCTGCCCTTAGTGACCAAGAAGGGATTATGCAATTATACTCCCAGCTTTGCCTTACTCATGTCTTTTCTGATTAATCCATTGGCTTCTTTGCAACATAGGAGACCAGTCAGGGGATGAAAACATCACGCAGATGCTCAAGCGGGCCCATGACTGCCGGAAGACAGCTGAGAACGCTGCCAAGGCCCTGCTCATGAAGTTGGATGGCAGCTGTGGGGGAGCGTTCGCTGTGGCCGGCTGCAGCATGCAGCCCTGGGAGAGCCTGTCCTCCAACAGCCACACCAGGTAGCACCAGCCTCTGCCCCCTGAGGGACCCATGTCTGTGTGTAGTCCCCTCACCAGCCCTGGTGGATAGTGGTACAGCTGTTCAAGACTGTGTGATGTAGGTAAGGCTAAATTTGCTGCAGGCTGGTAGCCAGCTCCATCCCAGGAGTCAGGCAGACAAAGCAGGGAGCTTGAAAGTGATCTTTTCATCTGGCCTGATGGAAACTGCAGTCCAGAGAGAAAGGGTGAGCTACTCTAAAGTGGTAGGAAGGGAGCAAAAACCAAAGCATACTTTGCTGTCTGGTACTCTTTCTCCATACTATCTGTTTGCCATTTCTTTGTAATTCTTCATTTCAGGAAGCACTTAGATATCTGAGGCTTGCTGACTGCACAGGATCCTGAGCTCCCTGGGTGCAGCCCACCTGTTCTCTCCTCTCACCTCCTATTGGATCTATGTCCTTCATAGGAGTCTCTTCTCTTGTCTTTTTATTTTCTTGTTAAGTGATGCCACTTTCACAGCTATGCTTAGCAGGCACTTAATCATGAACTTGAGGTCATGTTCAGTCTGTGAAGCTAGAGAATTAAAAAGGGTACTTGAAAAATATGATGAGAGCCATCAAGATCTTGTGAAGCATAATTTATTGAAACTGATCATTTTAGATGAGGCAGTTAGAATGAAGCCTCTTCTAGTTATTGTTTCATTTTTGCCATTTGAAGTACTACATACCTGAATGTCTTCTCTTTCTATACCAGTTTTTAGTCTAGAAGTCCTTTGTCTAAAAGATAGGTTCTTACAGAATTTCTAAATTGTGAAAGACAAAAGGCTTACCATTTTCCCCCTAGCAGGGCCCAGCCATCTGCTTCACTGCATCCATTTACCTGTCCTGGACTCCAAGTCCCAGGAGAAGGCAGGTTCCTAATACCACAGTTGGCCATGTGCCCACAAACACAAGGGAGGTATTTCCTCTTGAGTACAGCAACAGTTGTGTTATTCTTCCAAACACATTACACTTTATTTTTTTAAACCAGATTCTTCTGTTTAAATGCAAAAAGCAGATGCTCCTTGTGATGACTTATCCAGATGTAAATAATATGTTCCCATAGGTAGTGAGGAAATACTCATGCTGTTGGTGATACTATTCTGTTGAATACAATTCAGTGAATGTAAGAATTTGGTCCATAGGAAATGTGTGCTTTTTCAGTAGCTTACAAGATTTGTATTAAAGATGACTTGCTTATGTCTTTCAGCCTCCAAAAATAATTTCGTTATTCTAATCTGGATCAACAACAACTCTGGAGTTGATCAGAAGTTAGGACAGTTTGCTCCCTGTATTAGTGGAGATCCTGGATTTAAGTATTAGAGAGGTAGATATGTTGTTGGCATACAGCTGTGCCTTGATTGTGAGAAAATTTTCTGAGAGAAATTTAATTTTGGGTGATATATTTCCACAGGTTGAGATAAATTCAGAACACTAAATTTGTGTATCAGTGGTTACCTCATTAAGAATGGGCCTTAATTTCAGTGTCAGGTGGTTCTTGGATCAAAAGTTTTTTGGTCTTTTTCAAGCAGGGTCTTGCTGTGCAGTTCAAGCTGGCCTTCAGCTCACTTTATAGCCCAGGGTGGTCTAGAACTTGCAGTGATCCTCCTGCCTTGGCCTTTCCAAGTTCTGAGATTATAGGCGTGTGCCACCACACCAGCTTAGTTCTGAGTGTTCTCCAATCTCTGAAAATTTACTTTTTCTTCCTCCCCACAGCAGAACAGTTCCAATAGGTATAGAATGTATATGACATTCATGTGGCCCTCCACATTCTAGGACCAGATACAATTACACTACTGCAGATAAACATGGTTCCCAACCACCAGACCCCTTTCACAGTTACAATAATCACAGTAATTTTGCTTGTAAGACTAGCTATCCTGGCTCAAACATTCCCCCATATTAATTTATATAAAAAAGAAAAGGAGCTCTCTGTGTTGGTATTTTTTGTGACCCAGTAAATCACCCTTCTCCCCACTATAAGCACCTTGCATAGAGAATTCTAATCAGAGTATCCTGTTCCTCAAATTCTCAGAAGAGGAAAGCTGCATCTCAGCCCTTCAGGGGCATTTCTCCCACATGCAGACAGTGAGCTGTGTGCAAAGGTGTCATGAGCCTCTTTGTACTTGCAGATAGCCAGATCATTGCCTTCCGGCTGCTACACTGGGGCGTGCTGAGACGGCAGTTGAGACTGGACATGGTGACTCATGCCTGTAATCCCAGCACTTGGGAGGCTGAAAACAGGAGAATCACTATGAGTCTAGTCTGTGTAGTGAGACCCTGTACTAAATACATTTTTTAAAAAATCAAATTTCATGGAACAGAAAGAACCACCATGGACTGTGGAACCCTGTCCACTGAAATGGTAAATGGCTTGCAGTATCCATCCAGTTAGGACAGGCCCCTGCCACCACCATGAATAGGCTTCAGGAAATGAGACTCAGATTACATTTGGCTGTTTCAGCAGTCATCTTTACTGGAAAAAAGAATGCGCTTTCCCTCCCAGAATCAGGAGCGTCCATCAAAGTCGTGGGGATTAGCACTTTTAGTGTTATGCCCAGCATCCAGCTGAGACACATTCTTCTATGTGACAGCATGGTGATCACCCTTTCTGCTCAGATGTGCTTGTCACTTATTTTTAGGTTCTATGAGAATATGACAGAGACATGAAATCTTTTTAATGTCATTTTTTAAGACCTAATTTCTTGATCTCAAAAAAGTAAGCAAACTTGGTGTGGTAGTATATATCTGTAATCTCAGCACTCTGAGAAAAACACAAGTTTGAACTCAGCCTGGGCAGTATTGCAATTTAGCAGTACTGTCTCAAAAATTTAAAAAATTAAAAAGGATGAGGATGTATCTCTTTCCAGAGGCCCTGGGTTCAATCCTTAGTAGGCAGGCAGGCAGGCAGGCAGACAAACAGGCAAAATAGATAAAACTAAGCAACAAAAATTCTAGCATTTCAAAATGCATGGTTCACAAAGAAAATTCTTTCTGCTAGGACTTGCATCAGAAAGGAAAGAGGAACAATGGCCCATAGATCTAATTGCAGTTTTTATTAATACCTAGATTGCAAAGGACAGAAACATGCCACAGTAGCTTAAGTACAAAGGCCTTCTGAGAAGGTTATACAGTTTTGTATGCATACCTCGCATAGCCAGGCTAAAGGCCAGAGTTGGAGGCCCACAATGTGCTGAGCAAACCTGGCCGGCACACCCAGCTGGTGCAGGTTCTCCGTCCAGCCCGTGTAGCCTGTACATGCAGCCACACTGTCTTCCAGCAGCAGAGTGCTCACCCCAGGGACACTGCCAGCACATCACCTGCATTTGCACACACCCTGACTGCAATTCCAGAGACATGGTAGGTAGAGCCATGGCAGCTGCAGCAGGAGCCATGTGAGTGATGAACAAAAGGGGTTCTCTTCCCAGCAGAAGAGTTTGGAAGCCAGAATCTCAAAGACTATAAAACACTATCTCTGAAAACATGACGGCTACTGATTCTTAACCTCTTGAGCATCCTGTCACATGGACTTCTCTTGAACAGTGTTTTTCCCTTCACATCATATTATTGAGCATCATCCCATATTCTTCTCAATTGTTGCACAGTTTTCTATTGGATAGTAATACCAGTGTGTGTTTAAAGTTTCCTCTCTTGATTTTTTATCCAGTTTTCCACTGCTATAGCATTGCTGTGGCTACTGTCTCTAATACCTGTCCTTCCTGTTCAGTTTCTGTGGGACAGAATCTAAGAGTCAACTGGCTCAAAAGTGATTTGTTTCCAATGGCAAAAGACCTCTCTATATAACTGAATTATTCTCCTACAGCCATGTGCGTACAGGGCCTCTCTGTCTTAACCGTTACTGACATGAGGTATTAGAATGCACTTTTTTTTTTTTTTCGATTTGGCTGTCCTGTGGTTGTCAGTTGTAATGGTGTCTATCTTGGTTTGTCATCAGTGACCAAATCAGGGATGTGTTAGTAGGATTGTTTAGAATGCCTAGTTTCCATAACAGCTTGATGTCACCTTTAGGAATGGCTATATACATAGAATTTGTCTTTTAAATATCTCTGTTTCTTATTTTGACTTCCCCTTCAGCTAAATTCCTATGAGCTTTCTGGAACTAGGCAGTTTCTAAGGACTTTATCTGACTGTAGATTTTCTTGTACTCATATGTTGTGAGATTTTGTTAGGTAATTTACCCTCATCTGACTTCCATTTCTCCTAGAGATGTCTGACAACCATTCAAGAACATACAAGCCTTAGAGATGTGATGTTTGTTTAGTATTTTAGTTTGCCTCAAAACTTTCATTGTCAGAAAGGGTGTGGGTTCAACCTTAACTGCCATCTCTCACCTAGACAGAGCCTCCCTCCAAGTCAGTTCCACATGCTCAACAAAACAGATGCTCTTGCCTCTAGCACCCTCCTTATAAAAATGAACTCTGATGGAAGTCAGATTTCAGGACCATGTGAGATACTGCTAAAAGCTGTAAGAAAATGCCATAAAAGATGTTTCAGGCAAAGGAAGGGAAATGCCCATCTAGCTTTCTGTCAGAGCAAGCTGAGGAAAATGAGTATTTCTGCTAATGAGCAGAATGGGAGTCATCATGAGGCTGGTATTTGGACTTGGTGTAGAGACAAAAGAGATGGTGTTTCACATCAGTAGCTGGTTTTAATAGCCTCTTCTACAACAGTGAGGGGAGGTAGAGAGTAGGTCATCTGGAGCAGGCCAGCCATGCTGTTCTGGCAGGCTGCCTATATAGTGGGTTTGTGGCAAGATGTGCCAGCAGTTGCTGGGTGCAGTGTAAGCCAGTGCCCCAGGAGCTGCAGTAGAGCATTGCCAAAAGAAATGTACACTTTCAGCCTGGCTCCTCAAAAAGCCCAAACAAAGCACAGCCCAGTGTAGCCAAGTACCCTGGAGGTTTCCTCACCTGCAGCCTTCAGCCTCGACCCCATCATGAACACGTCTACCCTCCATGCTAAGAGCAGGAATTAGTCTACAGAAAGTGATTTATTCATCATGACAGCTGAGCTCATCCTGTGCTCCAAGCTGAGAGAGTTAATGGATGACTTAGCCTTGTCTGGCTGACAGCGGCCCTTGGGAGGCCGCCAGGGCCCAGTCTGTGGGAGGCCGCAAGAAGGCTAGTGGTTTCCCCCCTCCTTCTGCATCGTCATAATCATATCCCGCAGTGGAACATTAAGAGCTTGAAGTAGAATTGTAATTAACCTCGCCTGATCTGTTCCCTGCTGGTGTCCTGGAAGGGAGAGAGGGAGGTTAGAGGGCTGGGGCTGTGGTGCTTAACTTGAAATTCAGCATTCTTCTGCTTAAGAGTAGTTTCACACTCTGAGCTTTCAATAGGGTAAGATCTGGGAACTGAACTCTTGTGCTTTCTTTCTATCTGAAAACTATACTCATAGTGAAAAGATTAAAACAGAAGGCTTCCTATTCAGCCAGAAACCAGCTCTGAACCCAGAGAGTGACAGTGTGGTGGGTCTTCCCTATCCATTCACATTTCTTTTCTCCTAGGCATATCTGGTGGTCTCTAAAGTCTAGTCAAACCCTGGATGCTTTTTTTAAATCTTCAGATCAATGTTTTCTGTTTGGCTATAGATGGTGGATCCCTCAGGGATCCCTGAATCTGGTGGTGAGCATTGCGGATATTGGCCTGTCAGGAGATTACCTGTCCCTGCTTCTCACCCACAGTGAGTGCTGAGTGGCACCACCAGTTGGTCCTGCCTGCTTTCTGCTTTAGGACTATGGTGTCCTCTCCACAATCTGGGAGGTGGGAACCATTGTTTCCAGAAGGGCTGGGTTCACTCTGGGCCACAGGGATAGGAAAGACCAAACAGAAAGTCTAGTTTCTAAGACTTTCTGGCCCTAAGTGGTGTCCACCACAGAAACCTGATAGTAGAGTGGCCTCTACCTAGAAAACACAAGGGTGTCCAGTAAGCAGTGCCCACTTACTCTCATCGTAGACAAATGGTTCTTAGTATTGGGCTTGCATCAGAATCAGATACTCAAACACAAGTAGCTGGACCCACTCCCAGAGCCCCTGACCTAAGTCTGAGGGATTTGGCTCAGGCATGCAGTCAGGCGATGTCAGAGTGATGGCCAATCCAGGGAACTGGTGGGGTAGATCAATCCTGCTAAATAGTCTGCCAAAATATTATTACTTTAGTTCTTTTAGAGTAATTACACAACTCTAGCTTTTAGTACTTAGTGAATTTTACAGTTTGTATTTTCAAGGAAAACAACAATACCTCAAAGTATAATTGTTATATTTCTAAAAGTAGTATGAAGAAAACATAACAAAATGTCATATGGGAGATAGGCATGTGGGTGTTGGTTATTCTCTGTATTTCTCTGGCTTTTGAAGCTTTGTGAAATATTTTCATGAAAGTAAGTTTAATGTTATAAATGAACCTGAGGCCAGAGTCCCAGGGATATATTTCATTCCTTAAACTGGAAGAGAAAACCTACTCTTCCTCAGTGACTCACCATCTAAACATTGCAACTGGGAGAGCAGCTCACACTCAACCCTTGGAAATGCTGTGTGAGGGATGCTACCTCTTGAGTTTGCTTTAATTTGTATGCTTATTCATCTGGAGAACATTAGATATCTGTCCCTCCAGCTCAGAGTTGGCAATCTGTGAAGGTGTGCTCCACACCCTCTCTGAAGGGTTTTGTATGCAGCATACCTACCCTAGAGCTGTTTGTAGATAGAGCAGCAGAGAACTGCTGCTTTTTTCCCTTGGGTTCATTCCTCTTGTTGGGCAGATTGGCTTGCAAATGTCCCACATGGCCCCCAGTGCCCTGTGCTGCATGATCCTGTCTTCATTTCTTTATGAAATAGCACCTGGGGCTTCCACGTGGAGGTGTTACTTCTCCTTTTTCATCCTTTTTATGGTGTAGTGTAAAGGAATACAATAATGAGGATCAATAGTAATTTTACCTATTCCCCTCTATTACTGAAGTAACCTGAGGGACCTTCCAGCCCTGGCTGGTTTCCTACATCTCTTTTCAGCATAGCCAAAGGAATCCTTCCAAAATGTAAGGCAGATCATATCTCTCCCCCTAGGAGCCCACCGGTGACTTCCATTCTAATTCTAGACAAAACCCTTGTAGTTCTCGGCATGCCCTGGTAAAACCCTAACCAAAATGGCCCTTGAATTCTTCCACACTCTGCTGACCTTTCTGCTTCCTCATCTGGTTAGCTCCATCTGCTTCAACCACTAATCATTCTTGTTGGCCAAGTACCTGACCTTAGGGATTTAGCATTTCCTTTGTTGTCTACATGGATCAGTCTTCTCAAAATCTGCACAGGCCTTCTCACCTCCTTTAGGTCTCCCTCTGCCTTCCCTCCAACTCCATTTCAGATGGTAACTCCATCTCCGCTTTGTACTGCCTGTGCCTCTGGCTCCAGTTTTCTCCTTAGTACTTCTCATTGTCTGATGTACTATATAATTTCACTTCCTATCTTCCCAATTAGAATTTAAGTCCCTTGAGGCAAGCAAGGTCCTAGACTTAGGTGGCTCATAGTAGGCATGTTGGTATTTCATGCATAAATGATGATAACTCTGTTTATCAAGTGTTTCCTATATGGTGTGCATTAGTCTAAGCACCTTACAGTTTGCCCTGTTTTATCCTTTGTGCAACTGTATGGGGCATGTAGTGCTATTTGCTTCACAGATGAGGAAATAGTTCTGCAAATTATGTAAGATGTTCAGGTCATAAACAAAGGTAGCACTTAGACATCAGAGCTCTGCAAAGCAGCAGGACTAGTAGGAGATATATATGGACACGGATATCTATATAGAGATAATTCATTATATTTATGTCTCTGTAGACATCTATTTCTACACAGATAGCATGTGCAGAGTGATTAGAAGGAATTGGCTCATTTGGTTATGGGACTGGACAGTCTCAAGTCTTTACATTGGCTAGATCCAAGGCCAAATTGGTGCCGACTTTGGAATGTGTAGCTGTTTGGAGGGAGAAGGCCATCTTAGAAGATTGATCACCTTTACCCAAAGTCTACTGACTTAAACATTAATCACATCTGTAATCTCAACCACTCAGGCAGCTGAGGCAAAAGGACCGCAAGTTTGAGGCCAGCCTAGGCAACTTGGTAGGCTGTGTTTCAAAACGTAGAACAGTGGAGATATATAAATTAATGGTAGAGGATTTGCTTAGCATGTACAAAGTCCTGAGTTCAGGCTCTGGTACCATTTTTATTGTTTTAGTCTATCACATATAAAAACTAACTTTGTAGCATCATTGAGGCTGCAGTCAGATAGTACCTGGGCCACTGGCCCACCCTTTACCACCTCGTACCTGAAGAGGTAGTGTTTAATGGGCCTTTCTTGCTTCTTTATCACCCAGTGACTTCTGTCCTAGAAAGGAGTCATGGCCACCCTATGGGCTTTTGGTGCACAGGCAGGTGTTCCCCACCCTAGAAGCTGTTCTGACTTAAAGACCGTTTCATACCCCAAGGTTTCTCTTCCTTGTGTGAATGGCAAGCTGAGCAGCCCCCTTCAAGCCCACACTCACATCTTTCCCTTTCTCTCCCTGGAAATCTTGTCTTCTTCCTTCCTCTTCATTCCCTTTTTGAGAAAGGATCTTGTAATGTTGCCTAGCTAATTTGGCCCTGAACTCCTGGACTATAGGGACCCTTCTGCCTCAGCCTCCCTAGTAGCAGCAACTACAGGTGTATGCCACTGCACCCAGCTTTCTCCTTTTACTGATGTGTTTATGTACAAGAAAGGAACTGCCCTGTGCCCATTGGCTGAGCTGGACCATGTGCCAGTGTGAGGGCATCCTGTTGAGACCATGACTTCCAGCCTCAGGTATCTCTGGAAGAGGACTGGGCACTCTCAAGTCTAGAAGTTCCTGACTTGTCACCAAGAAGTGAGGGATACCTGAGTGTCTGGGATTGTGCCACGGTTCTCAGATGGACCAAAAATGTCATGTAGAGGCCTGCAGGAGTCCCAAGGTCCACATTGTTATTGCCATTTTACACTTACCTGGTTTTCATGGAACAAGAAGAAAACGGGAGTTCTCAATGTGGAGCACTGCATTCATCACTCCTCTTCCATCTTCCACCCTGAAGGGATGGATTTAGGGTATGTGGGTGATGTGTGTATGTACACATGGGTACTGATCCTATCAGAGGTATTTTGTTCTTCAAATTCTTTGTTCCCTTAACATTTCCCTTATTAAAAAACATCTAAGCTGGGCATGGTGGTGCACGCCTGTAATCCCAGCACTTGGGAGGCTGAGGCAGGAGGATCGGTGAGAGTTTGAGACCAGACAGGGCTACAAAAGTGAGTTCAAGGCCAGCCTGAACTGCACAGCGAGATCCTGTCTCAAAAAGACAAAAAAAAAAAAAAAAAATCTACATTTATAGCTATTTTGATTACATTCATATTATTTTCATCCCATTTCTTCACATAGAAAACACCATTGTCAAAGTCAGCACTTTATTGTCCACATAATTTCCCTCCTTTTTTGATCCATGCTATAGTATATTCAACCTTATTCTAAATTATACAAGCCAGTGAGATAGCTCAGAGGTTTAAAGTACCTGCTTCGGCAAGCTTAGGCAGGCACAAGGGACTGCAGTTCAATCCCCAGCACTACATGACACAACAGCTCTGCCCTCAGGGCAGGCTGAACCAGCTTAAAAAAAAAATTCTAGATCATACTACAGTACACAGTTTTGTGTATGTATGTCTTCATTCTTCTGTGGAATTATTTCTTTGGAATTTATTTGTAGAGCATATAACAATTGTCTTGAATGTATAAATGTTTTTATTATTGTTCATACTTTTTTCTTTCCCAAAAGTTATGCCACCTGTTTTGCTATTGCTTTTTGCTGTTGTTGTTGTTGCCTTCTAAGTAATGTTAGGGGGATGGAGTAAGGAGAAAAGATCTGTTAGTGACCACTTGGAAACATGGTGTTTTTCTTTCTTCTAAGCACAACCAGCTCCACAGCCAGCAGCTGTGATACTGAATTCACTAAAGAAGATGAGCAAAGGCTGAAGGATTACATCCAGCAGCTCAAGAATGACAGGGCAGCAGTCAAGCTGACCATGCTGGAGCTGGAAAGCATCCACATAGACCCTCTCAGCTACGATGTCAAGCCCCGGGGGGACAGCCAGAGGCTGGACCTGGAGAATGCCGTGCTGATGCAGGAGTTGATGGCCATGAAGGTGTGTTTTTAGGGTTTCAGTGGGAGACCTGGCAAGCCTGAGCTCAGGGCTGGTAGATGAGAATGTAGCATGCAGGAGAGGTGGAGCCTCACTGTGGGCAATGATGGTTTCAGCTTGTCTGGGAGTCCTTTGGACTGGACATCCCTGGAGGGGAAGGAGGATGCCTCCAATGTCCAGTCCAGTGGTCCAGCATCTGATCTCTAAGAGAAGCCAAGCCAGACTCCTGCAGGATAGAATCAGCCTGTGTCTGTCCAGGGATCCCTCATCTCTGAACACTGGGAAATAGTTTGATCACCGATACTGATGTTCAAGGGGAGACCAGAATGCAATTACCCACTGAAATTGGCTGAAAGTCCTAGATTCCTCATACCCTGGTCCTTGCTTAAACCAGTGAAGGTTGGCCAGGCTATTCTGGCCCATGTTCCTCTTAAGGTCTTGGGTTATTTACCCACTGCCTGTGTTATCTGCCAACATTCCTGGAGTAGAGGGAGCTCTCTTGGAAAGGTGATGCTCCTCATTGGCAAGCAGTGCACTGTACATCTGAGCACAGCTGTACCAGAGGAAGGAGCTTGCTTGGAACTGCTCCTGTAGATTCCAGTGTGGTGCCTGGATGGCCCTGTTGATGAGTTGAGTTGGGAGGTAGGGGCCATGTTTCCAAACATGCTTTCCAAACTTCTTTGACCCATGCATGGTCTTGAAGTCCATTGTGTCCTGGTCTCCAGGAGATGCAGCATGGGTTGCAGTGCTGCCAAGTTAGCAGCTCATCATGTTTCTCCACCATGGCATTCAGTACTGTCCCCAGGAAGATAAAGAGATACCCAGATCTGGCAACCTGGCCTCTGGAGGGATCAGCGCTGTCCTCGGCTATCATCCTGATGCACTCAGGTGACTTTAGTCCTTGGCTGCTGTAGCTTGAGTCTGGGTGAAGCCTGGGAAGTCTCTGGGCAGTGGAAGCAGAGGTGGGAATCCCTCTCTGATCTCCTTGTTTCCAAGCTTGCTTATCGCCATCTACTCACTAAGCTCAGACTCCTCCCCAGAAAGTCTCACACCACTAGTTGATTTCTGCAGCTGCCCGTGAGCATAGCCTTAGTTCTGCAGTCACAGTGAATTTCTTCCCAGTCAGGCCCCCACTTAGTAGACCTGGACCCATTGCCCAGTGGCAGGAGTCATGAGGTTGCTCTTCATTTATTCTAAATACTATGTTTTCTTTGGCCAAAAACTAAGGATTTCCTTGCTATGTACTGACCAATCTGTTAGGTGACAAATTCGATGTTATTCTGGCCTGGAAAAAAACACTTCTTATTGAATAAAAGCACTGTATTCCTTCTGTAACTTGAAAATCAACTGTATGGGCCGGTGAGATGGTTCAGTGGTCTAAAGCGCCTGCTTAGGAAAGCTCAGGCAACTGCAGGGACTGTGGTTCGATCCCCGGCACCACATGCTGCGCCAGCCCCCACCACCAGGGCAGGCTGAGCCAGCCACAAAATAAATAAAATAAAGAAACAAACAAACACAACAAGCAAACAAATAAATAAAATTAAAAAAAAAAAAGAAAAAGAAAATCAACTGTACACTCATTTTAGAAATGTTCTAAAACAGTACAAATTATGAGTAGCTGGAATTGAAAGAGCGCATGAGCTGGTTCTCAGGATCCAGGGCAGCTGTTGCCTGAGCCTGGTGTGTTCTTGGGGACTGCAGAGTCGCAACACCCAGGCCTTCTCCTTCCCCCCAGTGTATTCACTAATGAGGGCTCACTAGAACCAGTGCAAGTGTTGACGTTTACCACTTTGTTCTGGGGTCTAACTACTGAGAAACTCAAGTTTCTGGGTTTTCTATTTCTGATACTTGATTTTTGCTAGAACTGAAAAGCATCTTCTCATTTCTAGATGGCCTCCTTGGTCCCCTTTCCAAATCTACCCCTCTTTGTTGTATTTCCTGTCCTTTCCTTAGGGATCCAATTCTTTTATCACTTTAACTGTTTGAAATATTTGCCTTTTAATTTTCCACATTGTTACTTCTGCTTCTAGAAATACCAACTCTCCCTTCTGTTGCATCTAGTGTTTCTACCTCAGCATGGTTCATTTTCATCCTCTGTTGGGGCTGGAGAAGGTGTGTACAGGGTTCTCCCCAGTGGAGACGGTTTCCATGTGTCCTTGTTATTGGTGTCTTTACAGAGTAGCTTGTACTAAGATCTTCTGAGTAAGCCTTGTGGGTTTCAGAAGCTTATTACCAGTTTTTGGTACATTCTTCTATTAGAATGCCTCCATCGCACAGACACAAGGCTTTAATTCCTCAGTCTTTCTGGCTCAGAGCCTATAATATAGCAAATTCCCTTAGACGTTACCAGAAAGGGTATTTTCTGTTCTCTTGTTCTAGCAGCATACTCTGAGGGTTTTCAGTGTGGCATTCTATTTCATAGGTGCCATGGCACTGCCAGTGGACAGAACTCAAGTCACAAGGTCTACAGACAGTGCTTGTCTTTGCCTCCCTCTGATGTCACTTTGCCAGTCTCCTCTGGCAGACTTGTCTTTCCATTTCTGGCATCCATGGGTTTACCTTTCCTTCTTTCTAGCTTGCATTTATTTTCCTTCTTGGAGTGACTGGCCACACAAGCTCAGCATTCAGTGTTGCCAGAGCCTTTAGAATCCTGCGTCTGATGGCCAAAGATGAGAAAGCCTCTTGGTATGAAAACACCTTTCATCCTGGTTTTTATGTCTGGTCTTTAGGGGAAAAGGGGTTGACCTGTTCTTCTGAGTAGCACCCTAGCACAGCGATTAATGTCTTCTAATGCTGAGGTAGACAGGCCTGATTGGTGCCTCCAGCTGTTGCCCATGTTGGAGGGAATAAAGATATTACCAGGAGAGCAGACCAGGCATGCAGCTCGTTGTCCTCATTAGTAGTCAGAACCAGGGACTTTGATGAGTCCATCTGAAGGTGATGACTCAGCTTTCTGCAGAGTTCTTGTACTCAGGAGATCGAAGACCTTCCTGTGAGGCCAGCCTGGCAGTCACTCTCCTGTACAGGCCCGTCTGGAGAGGGGGGCAGCATAGCTGAATGGTTATGAACCTGGACCTTGAACTAGATAGCCCAGGGTCAAGCTTTGGCTCCACAACCTACCCAGCAGCCTTGGAAGGTAGAGTTCCCTCTGCATGCCTCAGTTTCCAATTCACAAGCAGAAGTACTCATAATACCTACCTTAACTCATAAGAATTAAATGAGTTACTTCTTATGAACCATTAGCATACTAACACATGGCCAGCAAAGGTTATTGAGTGTCACTGTTCTGTGACTTGTGTACCAGATTGTGTTGCACCATTTTATGTTAGCTTCTTATTCTCCACAGAAAATATACATTTGAGGGGCTAGGTAGATAGCTCAGTAAAATAAGCACTTAACCTGGCAAGCACAAGAAGGACCCGAGTTTAATCACCGGTCTCACAAAAAAAAAAGAAAGAAAGAAAATATGCATTTGAGTCCTTTAAGTTACTTTTAGAAATCACCTAGCTGGGGAAATGGCCCAGTGATAGATGTCATGCACAGCATTCACAAAGCATCAGGTTTGGTCCCCTTCCTCAGAGTTGTCTGGTGAAGTCTCCTATGAGGACTGTGTTGTTATTGACTTCACTTGGGCCCTCACAAATAAGACCTGGAAGATGCTATTGCAGTAAATATATCCAACCTGCCTGGCATAGTTGCATGGAGACAAGGGTACCACCAGAGTTGTTAAAAATGTGGCCTGCTCGCAGTTGTAGCTATCTTATTCTTGACAGAAGTGACAGAAACATATGTTGCCATCTCTGTAACAAATTGTTTTAGGAAAAATAACCATAAATAGGAGATTAAAACCAGATCTTCATCACTCACCTTATGTAGACATCAATACAAATGGATCAAGGAACTAAATGTAAGATCTGAACTTTGGCATTGGTAGAAGAAAACATTGGAGAATCATTTCACAATATAGGCACAGGTAGTGACTTCCCAAATAGAACTCTAAAAGCTTAGGAAATAATAGCAACAACCAACAAAGGAGACTGCATCTTTTTAAAAAGTTTCAGCATAGCAAAAGAAACATTTAACAGAGTAAAGAGATAGCTTACAGAGTGGGAAAAAATCTTTGTCAGATATTCTTCTAGTGGAGAAATAATATACAGTATATATAAAGAACTCAAAAAAAAAAAAACAGAAAAATCATCCAATCAATAAATGGTCAAGTTAGCTACATCTCCAAAGAAATACATATAGCCAATAATTATGTAGAAAGAGAAAAGTACTTAATATATCCTTAGCCATCAGGGAAATATTAATCAAAACTGTCTTGAGATGTGTCTCATGCTAGTAACAATGACTGTCATCAAGAACACAGAAAACAATGCTGGTGAGGATGCAGGAGAATAGTAATGCTTTTACAGTGCTCATGGGAATGCACATTAGTAAGGTACTGTGGAAATCAGTATAGTGTTTCCTTTAAAATAAAAAAACAACCTCAAAATAGAAATACTATCATTATTCAGCTATACTGTCTGTGTTAGCTTTTCATCACTAGGGGAGGACAGAATTGCGGTACCCACCATGTAGGGGAGGAGAGGGTTAATGGCCCATGATTTTAGAGATTTCCATCCATGGTCAGCTGGCCCCAGGGTAGGAACATAATAGCAGAGAGGCATAGTGAAGTAGAGCTGCTCATTTCATGGCAGCTAGGAACAGAACACCAGGGAGGAGTGTCGGTGGGAATGCTATGCCACAGGCTCCCCCCAGCGCCCTCTGAGTGGGCCCGCCCTCCTACAGCACATTCTCCTGGGAACAAGAGCAGATGAGGCCACTGGTGAGTACAGCACCCCATAGCCCAATCATCTTTCCAAGTATCTCTCAGTTTAGTCAAGGTTAACTGGCACACTGTCCCTTGGTTATACCAAGCCAGAGTAGTATAGAAAGAATGGTGTTCCTATGTTTATTAAAACCCAGTTCCACATGATGTACATACACTTATACTTGGGAGTGTTAGCCAGGAAGAGAAATGAAATCTCATTGTTTGCAGGAAAATAGGCAGAATCATGTTAAGCAAAATAAGATCATCATGTTAAGTAAAGTGAGCCAGACTAAAACAAGTATCACATGTCTTCTCTCTTTTATGGATTCTGTGAGGAAAAGCATGACATGAAAGTAGAGTGAGAAAAAGAGGAAAGGAAAGAGGCCAGATGAAGAGGTTAATGGGGACATCAAATTATGTTATGCTCATGTATGTGGAATACACCAAAACCAAACCCACTGATCTGTATGATTAATATACACTAATGAGAAAAAGTCACTTGGAGGTATGGAAATTGAAGGGAAACTGGTAGGGACCCAGTTAGACCCAGACGTCTGTGCTTCGAGGATCCTTTACAACCCTTGGATGATACAACTCAGCCTCTGCCTGCCAGAGATCAAGTGTTGAGCAAGACAGATGTACCCACTTGTGGTCCTACCAATTGTTAGAAAGGCTTTTCTTAAATCAGACCAAACTGATTGCCGATGAATTCTACCCATTGATCTCAGTTCTATTCTGAGAGTGAAAAAGCACATGAATTTATGCACACATCTGTGTTTCACATGTATGGGAGCAGCTACCATCTCCTCTTATTCCTGATTTCAGAGTAATGCCTTGTCCCCGGACCATTGAGTGTAGCCAAGTATCTCCCTGGTCCCCCTACCCCCCGGGACATGGCCATCTATGCTGGCCCACTGTGGTACTCATGCGCTCTGTGCATTTTGCCTTACAGGAAGAGATGGCAGAGCTGAAGGCACAGCTGTACCTCTTGGAGAAAGAGAAGAAGGCCCTGGAGCTGAAGCTGAGCACACGGGAGGCGCAGGAACAGGCCTACCTAGTGCACATTGAACATCTCAAGTCTGAGGTGGAGGAGCAGAAGGAGCAGCAAATGCGATCCCTGAGCTCCACCAGCAGTGGCAGCAAAGACAAACCTGGAAAGGTAGGGCGGGGCGGCATGGAACAGTCTCACTGACCACTGACCACACCACACCATCTCAGTGCATCAATTTCCTTATCTGCATAGGTCATTCCTAGATATCTAAGATGACACTTAAGTGTAAAGAAATCAAATCTCACTTTACACAATACTTAAACATTTCCCCATCAGCCTTGTCTGTGTAGTTATCCACTGCTCTGATCACCTCTTCCTTCTGATCTACTCCTTTCACCCAGTAGCCATCGTTTATTGGTTTCTTGGTACTTTGATTTTTTTTATCCATGTCACCTAAGCCATCCTTCTATGAGGGAAGAATATTTAAATCCTCAAAGAGGGAATATTTATATCTACAGGAGGAAAATGAGAGCCCAAAGAAATGCAGGCCTCCCAGCTTTTTAAAATGCAGCTCTTCAGGCTTGTGCCCACTTCACCTCACAGGCTGCCTCCCCTTGCCTGCCCTGACCCTGCTCACCTGTTGGCTTTCAGCCTCAGAGCTGTCAGCAGGGGCAGCTAAAGGCTGCAGAGCGAGGCAGCCTCAGATTACCAAGCAGATGCCTTGCCCAGCGGGTAGCTGACATGATTTTACAAATTCAGGATCCCATCAACTCCCAGATCTTTTTTCTAGAATCCAAGCTCATTCTGTCATTTTATCTCTGTCTTCCAAATACCATATTAGAAGACAGAAAAGCTCTGAACTCTGAAGAATTACATCCTTCATCCTGGGGTACTACGTATTGTGTATCATGTTTTCTCCTCTGGCTAGTGTGCCAGCTTCTCCTGACCCCACTTAGTTTCAGATTCAGACTTTGTGGGTATGTGCTGGTTTGCTGGCCTCCTATTTGCCTGCTTGCGGTCCATGTACAGGGAAGCGTCCAAGAGAGCTGTGTGCATGGCAAAGAAGGATCAGTGTTGGGGCTGTGTGCTGTGAACTTTTACTCTCTAAATAACTAAGAATTCTGAAACAATCTTCACAAATGGCTGCAGCTACACCTTTCCCCGCCTCTGTTCTCCTGAGGCACCTGGGGAGTAGAAAGCCGTTGCTCCCAGGCAACCAGCTGTCTAAGGGCCACTGTCTTCTGTGTACCTGTTCAGTTGAGTGTGCTGGCACTCACAGCAAGCCAGGACTCACAGCTCTATGAGAGACAAAGATCGTGTCCTCCAAATTGACTTTCTACATGGGAGGCTATGGCAGACGTGATCACAACACAGTGATAGAGTGTCCCAAGCATCAGGATCCACTTGTAGTGCCATGGTGGGTTCCAGACCAAACACAGTCTAGATTAGAGATTCAGGACAGGTTTTCTGTAAGAAATAGGCTTCTAAGCTAACCCAGTGGAGAGAGGAGCCAGCCTATCAAAGGTAAGATGGAGACTTAGGGCAGAGGAGGCACGCCCTAGGCTGAAGAAACAGCTCATGCCAAGACCCAAGATCAGGGATTAGCACACACTGCCTACAGGGAGTCACAAAGGGTTATCATCAGGGAGCACATGTGATACATGTTGGCTTTGGAGGTCACTATGGCCAGTACACCGGTGCTTAGGAATCACCTAGGATGGGGACAGCAGCCCACCTAGGGCTGTTTCATATGGGGTTGGAGCTAAGAAAGAAGGCATTTTCACTTCCATAGAGACACTTTCAAAATATCTACAGTTTTTGGAGTTTGTTACTAGTCATTTTGCCACAGAGCCTGCAAGACAGAGCACTAGTGTCTCTATGTGTGTTCTTTGGGTGTGGGGAAATGACCTGCAAAGTTCTTGCCAGAGGAAACTGAACATTTTTTCCCAGTTCGTAATGTTTATTAGCCTGAGGGAAGCACTGTTTTATGCAGTGTCATCAGAGGACAGAAACTTACCTGACAGAAAAGGCCAGATGATTTTTTTTAAGTTTTATGCATTGTATATCATTTTTATTTTGGAATAAGTTCCTAAAATAGTGTAAAATTATTGTCATTATAATTATAATATTTCCTTTTTTATTT
>PVKN010009436.1:0-23777 GCA_004027915.1 Capromys pilorides
ATAGTTTAATTTAAAAAATCTGCAGAGTATCTCAATAGAATTTGATTCAGAAGAAAAATTAGTGAAATGAAAGAAAATTTAATAGAAATTATGCAATGCAAAGACCAAAGAGGGAGGAAAATGTAAGGAAAGAAAAAGAGCCTCAGGAACAAGTAGGTTAATTAGTGCTCACCAGAAGTGCACCAATAGAGTACAGAAAGAAGAACAAAGATATTTGAAGGCAAAGCAAATGAAAAATTTGAAATTCATTTAAAAACATAATTGTATTGAATAAACAGAAAGCTCAAAGATCTGGGAGTAGAATCAGTGTAAGAGAACCCACAAATTGATCTGCCACAGTAAAACCATTACAAGTCAGAGGCAGGATGAAATCCTCAAGTTGTCAAGAAGGGAACCAAAGACACATCAGACACATCTTTTCTTTCTATCTATATATCTATCTGTCTGTCTGTCTGTCTGTCTATCTATCTATCTATCTTTATCTTTTTATAATAATTAATACACTGCATATTGTTGTCTTCATCACAGTTGTTCAGAAGACAAGATGCAGGCATGATTTCTTGTCTAAATATCATTAGTACAGATCTTTCTTTGCATTGCACAAAGATAAATTAGCTGTATATATAGTCCAATAGGCCACAACAGTAGTAGATTATCAGATCATCTGGCATTATCAGAAGCTCTTGACTTGAGCCTTTTACAACTCAGCATATTAATATGACTTTCCTTGTTATACTTCATGGTTAGACTTTTCTGCTGGATGGTAAAGATCAAGATACAGCAAGACCTATGTTACAAAAAAATACATGACTTTTGTATCTGACAAGGTCAATCAAATCTCCTCAGGATTTACCCTGAAACCATGTACTGCAGTTGCAGAACTTTTGTCAGTATCAGCCATCTGGATGAGTCATGGCCATTGCTTGAGCATTTTGCTCTCTGTGGAAGTGTGAGAGAATGTTTTCTCTCTAGGTGACTCTCCTTAGGCACACCATACATCATCAATCTCTTTCCTCTCTGGCCCAATAATCTCCCTGAATAGGAAATGTGGGACTTCACTGAGTTATAAGTGGTTATAATATAGGTTGTTTTATGTCCTATGTCCTCACTGACCTTGAAGGGCTACAGCCAAAATATTGGCTATTCTTGTATATTTTCTTTTTCTCTAATTATTTGTACTGCCTACTTAAGTTGTTAACCATCCAAAAGAGAAGTGTAATGATATTATTTCCTGCAACATAAGCATTTGAGCTTCACATCACTATCTTTCTGAGTACCAAATGCCTTAGACATAACATGAAACAAGTATTTTTCCATCAATTGTCGATATTCTAAATTTTAAATCCTTATGGAATGTGGAAAAAAAGACACATCTTTTACAGTAGAATTCCAACAGAGAGTGAACAGCTGACTTGCCAAAAGAAACATGGCAGGTTGTAACGCACTGGGTAGCGGCATATTCACAGTAAGAAAAGGAAACAAAAACAAAATAGTAATGAAGCAAAACTGACAGAATTCAGGAGAGCAAACTTTCTAAATGATGGTAAAGCACAGACATTCCTAAGTCTACAAGATCCGAGAGAGTTACTAGGAACCCACCCTACAAGAAATACTGTGAAGGAAAGTGACATCACAGCAAATTGAAACTAACAAGTTCTAGTGACAGTAGCTATGAAGTGGTAGCACATGCTTGTGATCACTTCACTGCAGAGGCTGAGGCAGGAGGATCATTGTGTTTGAGACCAGCTGGGGCTACAAAGTGAACTCAAAGCCAGCCTGAATTGTACAGTGAAAGCCTGTCTCCAAAAGATGAAAGAAGGAAGGAAGGAAGGAAGGAAGGAAGGAAGGAAGGAAGGAAGGAAGGGAGAAAGGAAAGAAAGAAGGAAAAAAAGAAAGAAAGAAAGAAAGAAAGAAAGAAAGAAAGAAAGAAAGAAAGAAAGAAAGAAAGAAAGTAGTTGGGAAATTCTAACACCATGAATTCATTATTTTATAGCACAGTTCTTCTTAACACATTTGGAAAGTGATTACATAAAATGATACAAATAATATAGTCATGGTCCTGCGACATACAAAGATATAGCAAGTGTACACACTGACCTGGATGATAAACACCATTTTATTGAATGGAGAAGGAAGTATTTCTCAAAGTATTTTGTAAAACCAAAATTAGCATGATACCCAAGTCACAGAATGATACCACAAGAAAAGAAAAAGAAAAACTATTTCTTTTGAATACAAATACAGAAATCTTGGATCATGTACTACTGTTATGGTTTATATCTAGTTGTTCCCCCAAAGCCTCATGCAATAATGGGATGGGGACTTCTAGACTTTGAGACTTGACTCATGATCCACTGGGATTAAATGTTTTAGTACTGATGGGATTATGGGTCTGAGTACTGCTGGGACTATGGTTGTGGTCTATGGTGAATATCCTAAGGCAGAGAGCCTGAATGTAATATAGAGACAGAGAGACAGACTCACGCTGTTGCTCCCTGCTGCCTTGGTTGGTCGATTGCCTCTGTTGCGATTGTTGCTGCTCTGCTGCCATAAACTGGATGCTCTCTGCCATGTGCCACTCAGCCTTGGAGCCGGCCAAATATGGACTGAAACCTCCAGTAACTGTGGCTAAATAAAACCTTTCCTTCCTTCATTTTGGGTGTCAGATATTTGTCCCAGTAACGAGAGAAGAGTAACTAAGACAGAATTTGGTACCAGAGAAGTGGTGTCATTGCTGTGTCTAAACTGATCATGTGCATTACAGTTTTTTGGGACTGGCTTATGGGAAGACATAGGAAAGGTTTGGAGAAGTTCTCTACTTGTGAGGAGCTGGAAAATCTTCAACTGTTCTGTAGGGCAGATTCTGGTCAGAGCTTAGACCAGAAGACTGCCATAAGACCTGCTTGTAAAGACCAAGCTGAGGAGATTTCTGCTGGGAAAAAGGACAGTATCGGTCATTGGATTCCAGATGATGTGTGCTATGGCTTGGCTGAAAGTCTTTAGGAATTTTGCTTGTTCTCAGAGACTTTGCCTAAGACTGAGATTAAGCATGGCAGACTGATTAATCTTTTAAGAGATATTTCAAAGCAGCAAACTACTGGGGCAGTGGCATGGTTGTTATTGGTGGCTTTCAGCCAGATTTATGTTGAAAATCAAGGGTAAAGACCCAAGCAGGATGATTTAAAATATTGTGAGTTTGGCCAGGAAGGAAGCGCCAGGAGAGCTGTGGACTGCAAAGATGGCGCTAAAAGTATCTCCATTGCTGGGAAGGAACCAGAGAATCAAAAGGATGGCCTGAGGGTATCACAAGAGGTGGAATCTCTCCCCTTTGCAGCCTCAGAATTGCAAAGGAGAGAGGCTTTGCTTTGAGAACAAAGCTGCAGAGACCCAAGTACCAGAATGGTGGCAGTGGCCAAACAAGGTTGCAAAATGGTGCAAGCATGGAGAATATGTTCCTCAGAGTCAAGATCAGAGTGTTCATTAATCCAGGCACTCCACCCCTATAACCAAGAGAGAAGGAAGCCTGGCTATCATACCAGCTGGCAGCAGACTTTGACATCATCCACATGACATTGGTTTTAGGGGCATTCAGAATGCAAAAGTTGTTAGGTTAAGAAGGCTTCCATTTTGATTTCAGAAGAAGGCTTGGGAGGCCAGGATATATGCCCCTAAGAGGGAAACGTGTGAAACAGAGAGTGAGAAGCCAATTCAGTCAAAACCCCAGAAGTTTGGAAAGGTCAGAAACGTGGCTCATCTAAGGGAAACTGCAAAGAGGGAGCAAATGTGGCCCAAGAGAGAAGCCATGGAAACTACCACCAAGAATGCTGTAGAGGCGGAGCTGTGTAAGGCCTTTGGAGCCACAACTCAGTGCAGACTGCTTCAGATGTTCTAGTTGGAACTATGGGATTTAATGTTTACCCTGCTGGACATGTGTTGGTCCCAGTGTTTTGTATTACCCTGTTGTTTGCAACTTTTCAAATGGCAGTGCTTATGTTGTGCCTTCGAATGGTGGATATCTTTAACATTTCATTTGTACAGGAGCTCACAGTGACGAGTTTGCCTTGGATCTTGGAGGAGACTTGGAACTCGGACTTTTCAGAAATGCTAAAACTGTTAGGACTTTGGCATCTCTTAGTGATGGACTAAAATGTCTTTTGCACAAAGGAATGTGCAAAAGACTTTGGGGTCCAAGGGTGAAATATCATAGTTTATGTCTAGTTGCTCCCCCAAAGCTTCATGCAATAATGGGGCAGGGGCTTCTAGAGTTTGAGACTTGACTCATGATCCACTGGGATTATGTGTTCTAGTAATGATGGGATTATGGGTCTGAGTACTGCTGGGACTATGGTTGTGGTCTAGGGTAAATATCCTAAGGCAGAGAGCCTGAATGTAATATAAAGAGACAGAAAGACAGACTCATGCTGTTACTCTCTGCTGCCTGTTTGGTCAGTTGTCTCTGTCGCAATTGTTGCTGTTCCGCCACCATGAACTGGATGCTTTCTGCCCTGTTTGCCTTGGGGCAGCCAAATATGGACTGAAACCTTCAGCAACTGTGAGCTAAATAAACCTTTCCTTCCTTCATTTTGAGTGTCAGTTATTTGTACCAGCAATGAGTAAACAGTAACTAAGACCACTACCAACTTCAACTCGAAGATCAGAGAAAGATAGAAATATAACATTTATTATACACATGCCTAGAAATCAGCTACAGAAAAGAAGACAGGAGAGAGAAGACAAAGTGGGAGAAAGCAGAGAGAATTTGCCTTTTATCTGCTTGTTACTGTGGTCAGGACTCCCTAGTCAATTAGCTGGTACCCACTTGCCATCTGGTGTCCCATGTTTCCATGTGGTTTTTCATACCAGGAAACATATCCTGTATACCCACATATCCGGACCACGAACTTGGCTGGAGCAGCTCTGCTGTGCGGACAACAGCAGAGCCCCACAGGGCATCTTCTGCCTCTACCTGTGCACAGTGCTGTATAACCCCATCAGCAACCTAGCAGAGTTCTTTAAACAAATGAAGCTTTGATTCACTAAAGCTCTTGGGAATTTTAACAGCTGAGAGAAATGTCAGTGTAGACAAATGGCAGATGTTTGAAACGAGTCATGTTTGCTTTATCATGCTGCCAATTGGCACATTTGGATTTTCTGCCAAATGAGGGGCGCTGGAGGAGGAGAAATGTTTATGGGTAACACCTTGAAATCCACTGCGAGATGCCCTGACTGTACTTGGTTCCAAATCTGTCTTCATGTTTTGAGCATTCTTTTAAAACCCATCTCTTTCTGCAACATCTTCAAATAAGTATTTATGAAATGTGTTACTTTTCCATTCACTAATACAGAAATGACTGGGTAAATCCTACAATTTCCTGATTAAACTAGAGCATGAATAACATGTATCTGATTAAAAAGAAGAAACCTAGTAGGCATAGCTTTGCAAGTATAGTCCATAAACCAAACTGAAGCAGACACTAGTTTTGATTTTTGTTGGTTCTTGTCATTACATACAGTGGTAAAAGTAAGAACCATGTCTTCTTCAATAGTCAAATCTTTTTCCAATAAAGACTTACTGTTTAGTGTTTTACAACTTTGCAAGAACCCTATAAAAATATCCAGGCCCAGTGTTCTTGGAGTTGTTGAATTCTTTTCATTTTCTCACAAGAGCTGTTTTTGATGACAAGCAGGTTGTTATGTGTAAAGGGAACAGAAGGGGCTTAATGAAATAATTTGGCGGGTACTCTGTACGCAGCTTGGGAGGAGGCATAGCTGGTGCCCTTGAGGGTCCTCTGCATTCATATACAAAGTTTCCAGTGATCACAAAGCAGAGATGACTTAGTGGCCTGAAACATTAAAGGCTAAACCAAGTCTAGACATTAGTTCTGCACCATACAAAGCTCTTATTCAAGATGAAGGATTTGCATTTTATTTTCAGCACCCTGTATGAAAATGTGAATGATGGATTTCAGGATGTTATGTGAAGCCAAACACACACTGGGATTCATAGAAGAATGACAGAGTTATAATGGATTCCAGAAAGTTCTGGAAGAGGCGCCAATAATCACGTCCCAAAAGAGTTAAGGAGTCATTCCCATCAGATGCCATCTTAGCATGATGACTAAAGGCAAGATCTCTGGAATCTGACAGCAGGGTGTGGATCAAGCTATCTCTTTACTTTGAGTTTTGAGCAAGTAGCAACTTATGCAAGTCAATGCTTCAGCTAATTTTTTTAAAAAAAGGATAATAACACTGTAAATGTGTTACTGAGAAAATTAAATTAGACCATTTCCTTTTTCATATCTCTTTCATTCACACCAGACTAGTCAAGCACTACCTCATGTCCCCTTTAACTATTTTGCATTAAGAAGGCTCATAAGGATGTTGCAGCTGCTGTGCTCATTTAATATGTCAACATTTTTATTCATGTGTTAGAAACTCTTGTCCAGGAGGAGATATTTCTAAAATACACACTTGAAACAACTGATATCAAGTTTTCTACTTCAAAAGACACCATGGTGACTGCAAATTCTGACTAGGAGTTTAGCAATTCTCTTTGTTGAAGTCAATACACTGGATTGACCGTGTCTTTCAACAGAGTCTGGATATTTCCTTTACAATGATTTCAAGGCCCATGGTGATTTACCTCAGGATCCCTGGTGGCAGGCATGGTGCAATGTTGTCCCACCTCCCTTCCTAAGAAAGCTCTGCAGATCCGCTGTGGGAAGTGCAGCTAGCTAACAATTTTTGCCATCCCAGCCTTGTAGGCAGTCTTCACTCTGGAGTCATGGGGCTCCCATGCACTGATCAGTAACCAGGGAAGACAACATCTGCCTAGCACAGGACTCTCGAATAGGTGCTCTTTTCTGAAGCTGCTGCTTGGGCCGCTGGACCCTCCACAGAGCTCTCTGGCCAGTCATCTTGCTTCCCTGAACAAGGTCAGGTCTGAAGCATCCTGTTGGCACCTGCTTCCTCCTCCTCTATCTTCAACAGTAAAGAGCCAAACATGTACTTTTTCTCTCAATGCCATCTCAGAAAGTATTAAGATTTTTCTTTTGTTATCCACTCTAGTCTTGTAAAAAGTAAATGGTTTTATTGAGATGGAATTCACATATCACACAGTCTATGTATGTCACATTAAAAATTAATGGACTTCAGTATATGTTTCACTTTCTCTCTCCTTTGATGTCTCTATTCTGAGCATTTCCTATAAGTAGAATCCTATCCTATATGGTCTTGTAGGACCAGTCCTCATTTATCATTTTCTTAAAAGTCATCAATGTAGTAAATGAATCGTTACTTTATTTATTTTTTTAGTCAAATAATATCCCATCACTGGATGCATCATATTTTGCTTTTCTAATCATCTCTTGATGGACATTTAGGCTATTTCTACTTCTTTGATATTATAAATAATGCTGCAGTAAGTGACAAAGTACTAGTTTTGTATAGAACTATGTCTTCATCTCTCTTGAGAGCTACCAAGTTGTAGAATCTCTAAATTATGCCCAGCTCTTTGTGTATTCAGTTCATGAACTGACGAAGTGTTCACAAAGAGCTTGCTCTACGTCACATGTGTGCTAGTGATGCATAAGTGTTCTATGTTCTTCATATCTTTGTGAACATTTATCTGACATTTTCATTGTAGCCATCCTTGTGAGTGTGAAAAGGAATATCATCGAGGTACTGATTTGCATTTTTCTAGTGTCTAATGACGTTGAATCCTTCTTTGTTGATTAATCTTTTCTGCTTCTTTTCCAGAGTTCAATGCTTCCTGTGTAGACATCGTGCTAAGGTCAGTGTTAGCCTTTTTGGCCCTGGAAGGGCTCCATGGGCTCCTTCATTCTGTTCTCTCCTTCCGTTTTCCTGAGTGTGAATGCAGCCTTGCCTTTCCCAACAGTCTATGGTGAATAAAATCTGTTTCTTTGGGAAAGGGCAGGAGCTAATTGCCTTATAGTCTGTTTCTCCACCTAGCTGTGTGTCTGACCCAAGAGGAGGACAATCACATCTTTCTCTTTGAGGGTCACCATCTCCCCACAGGGGAGTCTGAAAACCACATCTGTGATGATCCCAGCTTGGCTCTTTAGGGCTGGGCCACCACCTTCCAAGCTGGTGGACACCCAGTGTCCTCAGCAGTACGCAGCAAAGGCAGAAGCATAATTCTTTGAGCATCATTAAGGCCCCGCAGCCCTCAGCCCCAGCAACCAAAAGTCAGAAGCATGATGAGACCAGTGTATGTTTGGATCTAACTGGGGAGACAGAACTCACAGACAAAAGCTAGGGAGAGTGAGCCCTGTTTTTACTGAGCAGGCACAGTCTTGGCTCAGACGCCACCAACCCTGACTTTCCTGTTGAATTTTTGTGTTGGTTCTCAAAGAAATATTTGCTCTTCATTTGCTCTTTGCATTTAGTAGCATTTCCAGAGACATGAAACACTCCTTTTTATGGAATTTCCACTGACTGAGCTGAAAATTGGAGCTCCTCACAGCATCACAGTAGTATAACTTTATTTTTTTGGCATGGAAACTTCACAGGAAGAAGAAAAGTCCTAGTGTTACAAGTACTTCATGCAACTTGCAGGAACCGATCTCATGCCCTAATGTAGACTGCATCTTGGAATGGCTAGACTGGAGCTCCGCATGCCATGGTTTCTCGCAGGTGCTTTCCCTCCTAGGCAGCAACCACCCTGGCCTTTCCTGCTACAATTCTTGACCACCCCCATCCTGGCCTGGTTCCTAACATCTCCTTCACTCCCCAGCTGAGTTCATGCCTCAAGTCAAGTTTTTGTCCTGTGAGCTGCCCTCAGATCCCTTAGTATTCTCCAGCCTGCAAGGCCCAAACTGTATAATCTTCACAAGTAAGCCCAGTTCTGTGAGGGCCACTCCTTCTTCTGGGTCTTGGACTTTGGCAGCAGAGTCTTTTGGTGGCTTCTGTGTTTAATTTGCTTTATAATGGCCATGAAATCTGAGTGCATTGGGTCAGCTGATGAAAGGTTTTCAAAAATGAAATTCCTCAGGACAGGCCTTTCTAAACAGAGCATATGGGATGTGGGCTCATCTTTCTCCAGGATGCAGAGACCTGAACTTTGGCCTTCGGCCTCAACACACTGAATGTTTTAGGCTAAGGAGAGGAAGGGCACTTCTTTAGTGAGAGCTGATGCTGGCGTCAAGCACTTATGTGGAGACCACACACCCACTCACTCTCAGGTGACTAGGCGAGGTCTGTACACAGTCACTTTCCTCAGTCTTGGGTTTGTCACAGGAGATTCCAGGTGAGCCATGGGACATAGTCCAGTCACAGTCATCTACTCTGAGAAGTGTCACTTTTTATCCTAATGAAATTCTGTATAATTTATACAAGAGAAGTCATTCTGGTAAACCACTTTACAGTTGCAGACGCATTTTCTACACCTGCCTAAGATCAAAGATAGTCAATATCCACAGACCAGCACCCACAGGAAAGTTGAGAACTCTTTGCTATTGTTTATCTCACACAATTGCCTAACATCAAAGAATACTGGCTGTGTGTAAAATAAGTTCATTAACATTTTAGTTTTGTTCTCCTTTATTTTCTTTCTGCTTCTACTGCACAGAGGCTCAAAATCACTAAGGAAAACACCCAATCATTAGAACTGGAATACAGTCATCAAAATCAAGTTCCCTGGAGATGCCTGGCACAGGCACTGAACTCCAAGAATAATCCCATTAACACAGACCTCTCACTTCATTCCTGAAGTCCAATTTACATGCTGATGGTGTCTTTCTGTGCCCTGGCTCTGAAAGGAAGCTCTTTATAGAAAACTCTCTGCTGTTTTCCAGTGTCCTTTGCCTTTCTTTACCAAACTCCATTACTAATTTGTCACTGTGCTCCTCTTTGTTAATCGAGGTCATATATATATATAAAACCAGGTAAATCATACAGCATTAGAAATGGATGTCCCTTAATCTGTACATACAGTAGAGTGCTCATGGACATTTCTGGGCTTTCAATTAATCTTGTGGGTGTTAATTTGGTAACAGGTTATCTTTCCATGGGACCTATATGCGAACAAGATAAGCAGGTCTGTAAGCCTGCCCAGTGTCTTCAGGGCCTCACTTGTGTCTTGATGTGACTTCCATCCCAGAGCTGAAATGACACCTTGTTTCAACCTTTCACCCTCTCATACACCTTTACACTATTTACTCTTGCACCAACACACCTGTAAGGGTGAAGCAGGCCTAGTACACAGGAGGTGACCAAGAAGCAGGCTGGTTATTGAATGACTCCATTGACATAGTAACTGCATCATCCCAGATGAAATCAGATGAACTTTGTTTTCTAGAGGAGCCTTTGACCAAAGGAAGCCTAGGAAGAGCTGTTTCAGAGCCCAGTCATGGCAAATATCAGACGCTAGGGAGAGATGGGATTGGAATGAGTAGACAATCACAGAGTCTGTGGAGACAGAACTCACTGGCACCACAGACAGAGGCCAGCCTGGTAAGTAAGAGGCACCAATGGGAGAAGGGTGAGACAGCCTCGGGCACACACACATTGGCTGGAGTTCATAGAGAAGGTGGGAGGCCCCCAAGGATCAAATCTGCTGCTACATCCTCAGCAAAAACTGACTATGTATACAATCTTGTCCCTGGGCTTACCTCCATTATCTCTACTGCTTTAGGAGAGTGTTTGTCCAAATTTTAACTATTTATTTATTTATTTATTTATTTATTTATTTATTTATTTATTTGGTGCAGGATGGGCTATACAGCTTGGGACTCATTGTGATCTTCCTGTCTCCGCTTCTCCAGCACTGGGATTATTACAGCTGTGCCCCACTACACCTGGTTTTGGTGACCAGATCACCATACTTGGAGTTCTGGGGCCAGCATGATTTGCAGTCCTGGGGATCAAATCCAGCTCCTTGTGCTTACCAGGCAGGTGCTTAGACCATCAAGCTATAACAGGGCCCTAGCCCTTTATTCTTTTTTAACCCTATGCTAAATTCTCAAAGCACAATAATTATATTCACCCAAATCATATCACAGCCATGACATCACCATAACTGCTCTACAGATTCACTTGGTAAACCTTTGTTGGAATAGAGAGCACTGAAATGAGAGTTCTGTTCTCCACAGAGCAGTGGATTTCACCAGTACAAAAATCCTGGGAATGTTTGCCCAGTCAGCAAGGACTGTCATTCTCCTTAATTTGTTTGTGTTGTTTTGTGTCATTGCTATTGAAAAAAAATGTGTGTGTGCATATGTGTGTGTGTGTGTGTGTGTGTGTGTGTGTGTGATATCTAGATTATCATTACTTCTAAATAAGCAGTATTAAGTTTTTGTCCATGGGTGTACCTCCATTATCGCTACTGCTTTAGGAGAGTGTGTGTCCAAATTTTAACTATTTATTTATTTATTTATTTACTTGGTGCAGGATGGGCTATACAGCTTGGGACTCATTGTGATCTTCCTGTCTCTGCTTCTCCAGCATTGGGGTTATTACAGGTGTGCCCCACTACACCTGGTTTTGGTGACCACGGGTATTTCATATATAAAATTTGTTTTTTTTATAATCGACACAAATTACCAATAAAAAATGCACAATTAGTTGGCATGTCTTTATTGGTCGATCTATAGCCTAAAGAGTAGTATTTTATATGAGGAAGGTGTTCTTCCTTACAAATTTATTTTTATACAACTCTGGAGCAACTTGCAAACAGTTAAAATTTAAAAATATATCGAAAATAAAATACTTAAAATCTGCCATGAATTTCTACATTAGGCAAATTGAGAATGGAAAATGTGAGTTTGACTATCTAATGTGAATTATAAGATATGTGGACTCAACACGAGACTTACTGAAAGGAACCTATACTCCTTTGTGTTCCTGTAAGTCCTTCATTTACAATGAGGCTGTGTATGCCAACACACTGAACACATGGTCTAATTCACTTCAGGTTGCTTATAACTTTATTTCTGTCTTCTGATTTTCAACTTCAACTTGGTCATCAGAAATGTTCCCAAAAGAGGTCTTAACTAAAAAATAAAAATTAAGTCCATGGAGAAAAATCATTTGTCAAATCCAAAGGTTTGTTTTGTTTTTATTTATTTATTATTAAGCAGCTTCCCTGGATCCTTCAACGTACATAACATACAATTCAGGTTAGAGTATGAATTATATATTGGCTTTATTTTGCATCAAGGCAAAAGTGTGTCCATGCATTTATTGCTTTGCAATTTTTGTTCTATTTTCAAAGGAAAGAGTTTTACATTATAATCAGTTGTCTTCAACATGAGCCATCATTTTTAGGGAATTTACAGGGATTACTCTTGGGCCTGATAAACTCCGGATCCTTTGTGACACTCTCATATATTTTCTGAGGCCTTCAGAAAGAAGGTCAGAGCATTTCAAAGCAACTTCAGAGTTCATACTCAGAGACATAAATGGTTGCTTCTACAGGTCTCTCTCAAGTGTAACCCCTAATGTATTTGTGAAAAGGAGGTGTACAAGACTATAAGCGAAATGTAGAGGATGTTTGACCCATTCATTTATCATTTTCTGGTCTCAGATCTTTTCTGATTTGAGTGTCAACAACAAAAACACCAGCAACAAAACCCACATTAATCACAAGCTCTGCACTGTACCTCTGTTATCTGTGTGATTCTCCCTCACTCTGTGTCTGTGACCCTTCCTGAAATCAACAGGGAACAGTTTTTGTGGAATAATTTCCTTCCTGGTAGATCTTTTTTAAAGCTAGTGTTAGTAGAGAGCACTGACTTAGAAGATAAGGGAGACTCAGGCTAGTTAGTTGACCTCATCTTTCATCCCTTATACTAAGTTAGGACTAGGCCAGGCCAAGATGAAGACCATTGTGTCTCAGTTACTCTTCTCTCCTTGCTGAGACAAATACCTGACACTTAAAATGAAGGAAGGAAAGGTTTATCTAGCTCACAGTTACTGGAGGTTTCACTTCATATTTCAGCTGACTCCAAGACAGAAAGGCATATGACAGAGAGCAACCTTTCATGGCTGGCAAAGAGCAAGAGCAAAGGGAGGAGTAGCTGCAGCTCAAGCAGCTAACTTCTCTTCTTTTCTTACACTGAAATGCAAATTTCCTGCCTCAGGGGAGGTGCAGCACCCACCCTCACAATAATCAATCACAAACTAGAAATCACCCCAAGACTGCCTGAGGCTTTTCAGTGGAGGATACCTATACACAAACCATAACATGCTGATAGGCATTCATGGTATTCACATAGCTAAACAGACAAATTCTGTCCTAGGAGCCCTCAGAGTTCTGGCTGAGTGAGGCTAGATCATGGCTTACCTCTTTCTTAGGAGACGTTACATTCACGGGTCATATAGAAGACCCTCAAATTGTAGAAAAGGTGTGCTGAAGGCCAAGAAAAATGGAGACAGGAAGAAGGCTCAGTGTTGCTGTTGTGTCACTAGATGAAACTCATGTTCCTGTTCTGCAGTCTGAAAACTTAAATTCAATTTGTACCCACTCCTTATCCATGAGATCCTTGTGACCACTGGAAATAAGTGAAAGCTGAGCTCCAATTCCTCACAAATTCACCAAGTGCTGCAGAGACCTACATGGGATCCTTAAAATCATCACTTTAAGGATCTATGTTTTCCATCATTTATCATGAGGATTTGGTAAATCTCATCTCAATTCTTTTTTTACACTGCTATCCTTTCTATCCCTCCCTGTGTCTCTTCTCATAAAGATAATGACCCTATTATAAGATTTCCACCCACCCAACCCATACTACCTCTCCAAAGCCCAACTTCCTGATACCTTCACCATGGGGATTCACATTTCAATATGTTAATTATGCAAATACACATTCAGCGAATATCATATGCCCTGGTAATATGCTATGCTTGTGATTGGATGAATGAATGAATCTGAATCAGCTGCATATATTTGTCACAGAACACTTCGGGCATATTTTAGAAGTAAAGGATTTCCAGTCACTTACACATATTAATAACTTTCCTACCACTGGAGCTGGATATTCAACAGCCACAATGTGAAGGAGAGGTTTCCTTTGATTCATAGTTTCAACCCATGGTGAGGTGGCTTTAAGGTAAGGACATCAAGGCAGAATAACACAGCCGAAGAAAGCTACTCATAGGACAACAGTGTACCGTTTCAAGTCACACTGCAGAGGCCACCTCCAGGCAATGTCCCCTTGCAAAAGCACATTCAGCCATGAAATCACCTATGGATGAATCCATCCACGAGTATAGCACCCCATATTCCAGTCAGTTTCCGGAGACTCTATCTCTGAGCATAAGAGGATTGATGGGGCATTTTAGATCTAAACCATAACTCTCTCTCTCTCTCTCTCTCTCTCTCTCTCTCTCTCTCTCTCTCTCTCTCTCCCCCTCTCCCTCTCTCTGTATTTCTTCTGTCCACATATTTCATATCAATGTCATAGTGATGGGGAATGATTGATAGATGTAAAATGCCCACAGATTCTGAGGGCTAAGAGAAGTTATGACAAACATGTAGTACCTGGACACAACATGGAGAAGTACTGGAGCTTCTCCTTCTTAAGCTTGTAGCTTATATGCACAAATGCTAGACTAGACAACTGAACTTGCATATTGTTTCCTCATAGAGGCCATAAGAATCACTGTTCCCGTTTTATTGCCAATGCAGGCAGAGGCAGGTCTGCATAACTTTTTTTATTAGGAAGATTAATAAGATTATGGAAGTGTATGTCTAGACATTAATGTTTATACTGAGTTTAGACTGAATAGGCAATATTTTCCTGTCACCAATTCATGGACAGGCAAAGTTCATTTTTCTCATTTTGGACCTCTTCCATTTTTTGAACAACAGCTGTGATCTCTTCCTTTCCTATTCTTCTTTCCCTTCCTCTCTATATCTATAGTAAACATAGATATTTAGCAGAATGAAGGTTAAACTGCATTAAGATGATCATACTTGTCCAAGCCCTTATTTTGCAGCTGTCCACGTGGTGCTGAGAGCCCTAATCTCAGCTGCAGATTCCTCCCTCTACAGGGTCCTGTGTCACCCTACATGAAGTTTTGATGGCATCTTTGTGGGCTTGGGCCTCCAAGTGCTCTTGGCTTATTCCCAGTATTCCTGTTGTATCTCCAATCTGGCATGTTATGGGATTTTAAAGTTTTTTGTTTTCCTAATCTCCATGGGAAGAAACTATCCAGGTAACTGACTACCTGCCAAGCAAAGTGGAATGTAATATTAAATTAATGAATAATTTTAAGTTTTCCCCAGATCTAACTGTGTGGTCTCACAACAGTCTGGTTGGGAGGTGAACATTAACTTGGTGCAGTGGCCCCAGACCCTGGTACAGGGTGTTCGTTGGCCACTTAGTGAAACACAGGTCTTGAAAAATCTCTAAATCATGCCAAGTTATACTGCTTTTTCAATTTCAATAGTCTGTTCTTTCTTCCTATAGCTTTGTCATTTATGATGTTACAGAAACAGCTCAGTTGTCTCCTAGAGTTCCTCAGAAGCTGTTTCATTGGATCAACCCAATTAGAGAAAGAGGTATCTGGGTTCCTGGGTGCATTGTCTTATTCTGAGAGGTAGTCTATCATATAGCCATACTGCTGTTCACCTGATTAAAGATATCTAGGTGATATCCCTGTTTATCTACTATAAATAAAACTGTTATGAGAAGTTGTGTACAAGTACTTGTGTGAACATTCCTTTTCATTTCTGGAATATGGACACGTCAGTGTAGGAAAGGACTGGACATATAAATGATCATATCAGGAGGGAAAATCAAAATGAAATAAGAATAACAATGACACTTTACATTGGCCATCGAGTGGGGTCCATTATTCTGTCAGATGCTTATGCAAAGGAGTGACTGCCATTTGAAGTTTCTCTACATGTTTGTTTTTTCATCATCTAACTTACCAAAGGAGACAGAGCTCTAAAGGACATTTTATTGATAAGGAAAATCTACTCATAATTATTAAGTGACTCAGATCACACAGTCCTGAGTGCACCGCTACTCTTCATATCTGGCTTTGTATAGCCACAGCCTTTGCTGGTAATGGCTAGGCTATGCTGCATGGCCCTGCCCCCCCCACCCCCCCACCTGCATATCAGCAGAGCTCCAAGATTAACTAGAATATATATGAAAGAGTAGATCGAGAAGGGCCTGTTCTCGCCAGTCTGTGAACAGATGCTGAGCTAATGAGCTTCTGAATTTTAGATTCTGATTCAACCCAAGGAGACTCTGTCTGAGGCTAGTGTTCAATCCCTACCTTTCAATTACTTTTGTGGAAGAAGAAATAATATTTACACAGTTTGAAAGTTTATCTGTTATGTATATATTGCACATTTTAGAGGTCTGGGGTAAAAAGTGGTGAGAATGGATTTGATACTATGGGGATCCCATGTTCCTTTGCGTGCACAGACCATGTTCCCCAAATCACTGTTTCCCATCTTTCCAGACACAGTCAAGGGCTCTTATATGAGGAGGTGGCTCATGGCCTCTGCTTCTGAGTGACTCACATAGACAAGATCTTGTGTGGTAGTAATAGAATCATTTTTCTCTCCTTTGTCCAGAATCTGTCCCATCTCTAAATAGTAGAAATATCCTGAAACTGAGAAAGATTAAACATGAAAAGGGGGCAAAAGAAATTTGACTTCTGTTCTCCATGTATGCAGCAGCTACCAGTTAAAGTAGTGCTTCGTGTGTGAGGATTAGGACAGAGAATCTAACACGTGAGCTTTCACATTTACCCAGAAAGCATGCATGCTCCCTGCCTCCTCTTCCCAGCTGGGTCAAGTCTCCTGCAAGGCAGTGCCAGGCTATCCACAGTGTCCAGGTTCCTCAGTCAGTGGGGAGCTAGGTGGGAGGAGAGATGGTGTCACTCAGATGGCCGGAGACTGTGACCAAGGTGCCCTTGGATTTCCATGCACAAAACCGAGAGGATGCAAAGGCTTCTTTATGAACAGGAGCACCAGGGCTTCAAAGCAAACAGACACAGCATCACGTTTTACAGATTTAGGGCAAAGGTGAACATCCCTGCATGGCTCCTTCCAGATGGAGTGTGTCACACTTTACAAGCTGACATTCATCCTTTGCAGAATGCAAAGTCCACTAGAGGATGAATGAGAGAATGTAGAACACTAGAGGAAACCTCTGGTGGAGAAATATCTGCAATTGAAAATGATCATGACCAACCTTAGTGATCTTGGCAGATGAATACAGCACCTGAGAAAGTAAAAAAATCCAGGAAAGATAAAATTACCCTGCAGTTGCTGACTCAGCTGAGTGAGCTGCACCTTCCCCTGTGCTTCCATCATCTTCCTTCCTCTGCAGCACAGCAGGGACAGTAGCACAGGAAGCTGGGTCTGCAATGAGCAGCAGCCCGGCGCTGTGTGGAAGGCAGTGCCAAGCTTTTCCCACAAACCATAGAAAGACCTCATCTACTGCTATCTTCATGTGGTGGCTCATGGGGCCACATTTAGGTCAGTACATTTTTGAGCATCAAACACGTCATAGACTTTGTGCTTGGCACTGAGATGGCAAGACAATAGGTAGAGTCTGTCATAGAGAAGCCCAAATTTCAGAGGGAGAAACAGTCACGGCGTGAAAATGGTCATGTGTGCAGCAAAGTGAGAAGCTAGCAGGAGAAAGAGGGTCACCAAGATGCTCATGAAAAAGGAACTGCAGGCTCAGAGGTGTCTCCTGCAGCACGTAACTTGAGCTGAGGCTTAGCCTATCAGAGAGCTGGGGAAGAGGATTCCAGAAAGTGTGCTGAGGTCATTCTAATGGGAAATAGAAAACGGAGATGTAAGGGGCCGTCCTTAGCTACAAGGGGGCTTTCAAGGGCAGAGAGCTTTCTAGCACCTGCTTCTTAGTTGCCATCCCTCTGCAATTCTTACGCTGAAGAGGTGGGTGGGTTTTAGGGTGGCCATTAATCATGTCTCCCACCGCTGAGAACTGACACCCGAAGCACACCCTTTAAAGGAAGAGAGGTTTATTTGGCTCATGGTTTCCAATGAGTTTGAGCCATAGTTGGCTGGTGCCAAGGCAGCAATGTCATGGGAGAAGGGCATGGTGGGGGAAAGCTTCCCCAGGGGTCAGAGAAGGCAAGAAGCAGAGACAAAAACAAAGAATTCACCCTCCCAGGGCGTACCCCAGTGACCTCCTCCTGCTGGGCCTCTCCTTTTGTGGCACATTCGGCCATGACCTCCTGCATAGATGGTTGCACTGCTGGATGCAACTTCCCATGATCCGCCATCTTCCATGCATATGAGCACTTTGGGGGACCATTTTGGTCTTAAACCGCAACACTGCCCTTATTTGATTTCCCACGCATGGAAATATTCATCTCGAAAAGCCTTGTATGCTGAAGGCATATTTTAAGGTGAATACTCTGATCTCCTCACATCTTAAGAAAGGAGCATCAGAGGCTTACAAGCTTTATTTTAAGTCCAGAGCAGCAGTAAGTATAGAAACCTTGAGCCGGGGTGCAACACAGGCAGCTCACTGCACATCTCCACCCACAGGCAGCCAGGGAGCTTGTCTTGGGGGCATGAAAAGGCCAAAAAGGCCCCGCATTAGTGGTGAGTCACTCTCTTTAGAGTTGAGTAGGGAGCCTTAGAAGCCTTGTCAGTGTCCTTCCAAGCATTTTACCTCCATGCACACAGTAGGTCCAAACATGATTTAATGGAGATTTATTAAGAAATCATATTGATGGGAGTAATTTCTAGTAGCAGGGGCTATCTGGAGAGGCAACACCACTGCTAGCTTGGACTCAGTCCTGAATGTCCTGTCCACCCTGTTCTACACCTCAGATATGCATACAGGTGACAAGTCAGGTTTGTTGCCTGCTCTATTACTTCCATTCTTTCTTATCCCAGAATCTTCTTGTGTGTACGAATCTCCAGGAAAGATCCATTTCTACACCCTAATCTCTGGAAAGGACTAAGATCCTGGTTGCATTTATTCTTATCACTCAGATTGTTTCAGAGCTGTGACCTAATATTATCTTCAGATCTCTCAAACTTATAATAAAAGCTAGACTTGTAAATGTAGTAAAAGTTGAAGAACAGACACAAGGTCACAGTGCCCTGGGGAGAGATCAGGAGTCCTGAGAACTTTCTTCTAGTGGGCTCACCCTGGGGTAAAAATAGCTCAAGTGGCCCCCTTTCTAGTCTTGGCTGTTCCGGGCAGGAGTTTGTGACACAGACAGTAGTGGCAGTGCTCACAGCCACTTGATGAAGATCTTGGAGATGCCATGTCCTATCCTACTGTGTTCACATGAACCCCATGAGTAAAGTTAATGGACCATAAAGTTAGGATTCAGCCAGGACCCGATTTGAAACCAAAGGCACTGTAATAATGCTTCCACTGCCCTACTGTATGTTTTTAAAATTTGTGTGTAATTAAGTTGCTGTTGTAATTACAGGGCACTGTAAAATGCCTGAGTTGTTTGCAAAGGCCTTTATTTATTACTCTGAATTTCATGCCAAGCCACAATGCCTGACATTTGTCAGAAGGGAAAGAGGAAGACAGCCCTCCATGGTCTGTGATGACTCAGCACAGGTTAGGGTGGAGATTTGAACTGGGGCCTCAGTTGGGGACAGTCATCCCTGGTGCGTTTCCAACTTGGAGGTGAGTGTAGGAACTGCCAGGGAAGCTACGGGGCCTCCTGTCTCTCTTTCCTAAATAGAACATTCTCCACAGACTATTGTGTTCATGCAGAAGAAAGCCACTCCTTGTACCTTTACTTCATGAGACTTGAGTGGACTCAACTCATGTCTAAGCTCAACTTGTGACACAGGCTCATTCATACTGGAAACCTCTCTGTGTAGCTGTCAGACAGACCATGGCCATGGGAAGAGGGTTCTCCAGGTCCCACCTAGAGATTGAGCTGGCTGCCGCCCCATCTCCATGTATGGAAGGTTGTAAGTAGATGAGTTCTTGACAAGAGCCTCTAATGATGCCACTCAGATGCAAATGTTTGAGTCATCACAATTCCCAGGGACAAATTAGAGCCACCCCCTGCCAGCAATTCCAGAGGCTGGCACAAGAGAATCTGGAGTCTGGCCTTGGGCAACTTAGCAATGTAGTGAGATCTTGTTTCAGAATAAAAAATGAAAAAGGGCTAGGGATGTGGTGCAGTGCAAAGCCCTCATAAAAAAATGAAAAAGCATAATCTGAGACCCCATTCTCACCCACTCTGAGATAAACACCATTAGCATCTTGGATGACTGGCTGGAGAGATAGCTCAGTGGTCTGAGCATGTGCCTGGCAAGCTCAAGGACCCAGGCTTAATCCCTGCTGCCAGCCCCTGGAGCCTGGTGTGGTGGCACATGCCCGTAATCCCAGTACTGGGAAGACTGAGACAAGAAGATCACTATGAGTCCAGCTGCATAGTGAGACCCTGTACCAAATGACTAAATAACATTTGTCTAATTTCAAATTCCCAACTAGCTTTCAAATAATCTTGAGGTTCAAAGACACCATCATCTTAGGCAACACATGTGAAGCACACTTGGGGTACTCAATTGCTACTCTACTTACTATTACTCTTCTTAATAAGCTTGGGGTCAACTTAAGTGCAGCATGATAAATTGCAGTGGTAGTCAGTAGTTAAGATGATGATAATGATAAATAGAGTAGTAATAGTGACTGAATTGTTATATTCACAACCCTTTGATAAGTGTTTCCGGTGAATTCTATGGCTAAATTTTCATAGCAACCTAGGATAGGAGCTTTCTTTTTTCTCTCTTTTCCTTTTCCTTTTTTCTTTCCATCTTCTTCTTCTTCTTCTTCTTCTTCTTCTTCTTCTTCTTCTTCTTCTTCTTCTTCTTCTTCTTCTTCTTCTTCTTCTTCTTCTTCTTCTTCTTCTTTTTTTTTGTTTGTTTGTTTTTGTTTTTGTTTTTGAGCCCAAGGCCTTTGCACTGAGCTATGTCTCAGAACTTACTATTTTTTTCAACAGGGTCTTAGTAAGTCACTAAGTTGCTCAAACTGGGCTAAACTCAAGATTGTCCCACCTCAGCTCCCTCAAGAGCTGAGATTATAGGTGTAGGCCACCACACACAGCTTCAAGTTCCAGAGTTTCTACTGCCCCTGTTTTATAGATGAGGGAACCTGGATTTAGGAAATGCAAGCAGCTTGTACACATGACATCTTTATGCAAAGGAAACACTAGGATGGGATATATTTATACCCAGTTCTGACTCCAAAGTTGCGACCTTGACCCCTGTGGTTCTGTTCACAAGAATCGAGGGCCCTACACTCACTTTGACTAAACTGTGGTCCCTCCTTACCTTGAGTGTGTACAGTGGTTCCACAGACTTCACTCCACCTTTATGTCCAGGCTTTTCTGAGCTAAACACATGCTCTGAAAGTGCACACGACCTTCCAGTACACACCTATTCACATTGTTACAAACACACATGATTCATAGTTTAGTTCAGATGCTTTCTCTGTGTCAAGAGCTTTTCTCTATGCAGTCACCAAGCAGGATATTACCTCATCCCTGATCAGGCATTAAAACATACAACTGATCTGGGTGCTAAAAGTATGGCTGGAATTCCAGCATTCAAGGAAGTTGAGACAGGAGGATTAAAGCTGAGCCAAGCCTGGGCACCATAGCAAGATTCTGTCTTAAAATATGCAGTACCAAAGACAGGGAGATGCAGCCAGTGTGAAGGCCCTGGGGCCAGTCTAGAGTACTACAGGGAAAGACAAAATCCAACTGAAAAATATTGTACGTGCACTAATTGCAAGGGATAGACATATTTCCCCCTTTTTATTATAAAAAGAAATAAAATAAAATTTCAGAACAATATTAAAGGAGAACAACAAAGCCTGGCATGGTGGTGCACTCCTGTAATCCCAGCACTTGGGGGGCTGAAACAGGAGGATTGCCACATGTTCAAAGCCAGCCTGGGCTATATAGTTAGTTCATGGACAGCCTGAACTGTACTTCGAGACCCCGAGTCAAAAAAACTGTAACAATAATTAATACATTGCCTATTGTTATCTTCAGATGAGCTATTCAGGATATAAGATATAAACACTAGATAGTGTCCAAATAGCATTAGCACAAACATTTCTTTTCAATGAACTGAGAGAAACTAGCAGCATATCTATCTTATTAGCAGTGTATCTGTCTTAGTTATATTTCTCCCCAGTTTACAATATCCGTTTTGCATTCTGGCTCCTGTTGACTTGTTCAGATTCTCCCAGTAGTGACGCTATACAATGTGTACACTTGTGGGCCTTTATTATAGAGGATGCAATGATTAATACGGCTGAGAAGTTCAGAGACATGAAATGGTTATATAAATCCTTTAAAAAAAAGCTAACAGTAGAAAACAAATGGGAACGAATACAAAAGCTCCACCAGGTAGGTGGCATATTCAGAGGTTTATTAAATTATTTTACCACCTAAAAATGCCCAGGAGCAAAAGCAAATATAAGAACTTTTACATTGCATCTGGTAGTCTATTAAAATTAAGTTATACTTGTTCTAACAACACTATTACTACTGCTATTCTGGCACTGTATCGTTATTTAATTTATTTTTAATATTATTTATTTACTTAGTTATTTGATACAGGGTCTCACTGCACAGTTCAAACTCATAGTGATCCTTCTGTCTCAGCCTCCCCAATGCTGCCATTATAGGTGTGTGCCACCACACCCAGTTTCAGGGCTCAGCTCGGTGCACTCAGGGGTCTGATGCCAACATGCTATGCATTACCAGGGATGGAAGCTGGGTCCTTGTGCAGGAACTTAGATGACTGAGCTATTTCCCCAGCCCTGGCACTATATCTAGAGATTACAGCATGCAATAATGATAGCTTCAGCAGGATAAAGAAAAGACAAGGTATGTTTATGTTATATAATTAGAAGTAAAGATTTTCATTAACAAAGAAACATATGCAAAAATAAGATCAGAGAACTTCACAAAAATATCGAGTCGTATAGTATACCAATTCTCTGAGCTTTTCTCTCCCTACCCGAGACAAAATACCCAATGCCAAAGTTAAGGGAGGAAAGGTTTATGTAGCTCACAGATTTTAGGGGTTTCAGTCTGTATGTCTGGCTCCAAGGCAAGGTGGCATGGCACAGAGGCAACAGTCCAAGGTGGAAGAGGATAACAAAAGCAGCGAGTCTCTTTGACTCCCTTACACCATACGCTGGCTCCCCACCTTATGGCAGGTACAGCACCCACACCATCTCTATGCCCTACTCTGGCACAAACTCAGGACCAAGGGAAAACCCTGAGCTCCTGCTGAGTTCTTAAGTTAAACTTCTAAACTTCTCAGTTCAACACCATGAACCAATCATCACTACATTGGAGGGCATGATCAGCCGCGCTCTACACCCTAGCATGTAGAACTGCTGGATCATTTATGTGATTCTAAACTTCTTAAATTACTACAATGTATCGATGTCTCATGATTTTCCTTTTCATTAAAATACATATTGCAGCAATTACAAGCCAGTGCTTGTCCATGCAAGGGCTGAAGTGATGGTGACCCCTTCAGAGCTTTTAATGACACAAGCAGCCTGCTGTGGCACCCTTGTTTTGGGTTTGCCATCTCTGACCTACAGTAGTCCCTTGCTACTTCAGGGATCAACTTTCGGGGATTCACTGTTTCATGGGTATTCAAAAAATTATTTATTGGCGATTTTTCACTATTTAGAGGGATTTTGTAGTACCGTACGGTATATGCACGTTGTTAAAATTATGTAGATTTATGAGTTTAGAAAATGGCTACGAATATTAGAAGTGTTTTTAAAAGTATGAGA
>PVKN010009437.1:0-23776 GCA_004027915.1 Capromys pilorides
AGATGACCACGAGTGGGCCTGTGGGTGTCTTTCTTGACAAAACTTTACAATAAAGTAAGAAATATTTGTAATGAATGTTAAATTTTTTAAATGTAAATTAGACTGGTGGGTATTAAGAAGAATGTACTTCTTTTCTGAGTAAGCATAGAGTGAAGTATGTATGGACACATGATAAATATGCGCCAAGAGAAAGAAGACAGGTGGGCAAAATATTACAATTACCAAGTCCAGGTGAAACATATGTAGATGTGCACTGTATTATTAGGATAACTCTTCTGTCTGTTTGAATATTTTCAGAATTAAGTATTAGAAATGAAAAGGAAGGCACATGCCCAAAAACATTTGATCAAATAATCAGCAAGGCCAAGCTGCACCTCCAGAGGCTAGGTCTGCATTCCTTTCCAATAATATATTTACTGTTAGATTTTCTAACAAAGGTGTTGGGATAATTTAAGCAAAGAATTATAAATTTCAGTATAAATGCAGTAGGTACATACATTCAAAAAGCATTTCTTCAAACCAAAAAAAAAAGGAGGATATGACATCCACCTGAGATGAAGGGGTAAATTATGGAGAGAAGGTTGATGGGGCTATTTCTCTGTAAAATAACTCAGCTATTTTCTGAATTTTAAAGTCAGATAATAGCTATGAAATAAAATGTATGAAAATCCTAAAGATGAGGGCTGGTGAGATAGCTCAGTGGACTAAGTGCCTTCTTAGGCAGGCTTAGGGGCCGGGGTTCTAACCCTGGTGCCACATGCCACGCTGGCCCCACCCCTGGGTGCATTGAGCCAATCACCGAGACCAGGTGTGGCAGTGCATGCTAGAGAGGCTGCCAACAGGCGGGTCACTAGGGGGCAAACTGAGTAGTGAGGACCCGCACAGAATACATGAAAAAAAGAAAACCCTAAAGCAGAAGAAATATAAATGAAATATTTTTCTAACAGCATAGTCAGGATTGCTGAAACATAATGTAGATACGTAATATTTAAGTAACAGATCAGACTGAAAAGAGAAAAAGTGTATCGTACTCACAGTAACTAATTTGAAGGTAATGATACACAGTATAACAACTACTGTTATAGCCTTATTGTTTGATTATGAATTTTGTTTGTATTTTCATAAAAATTTTTGATAGAGGAAAGAAGCTGACAACACTGAATGTACGTGCAGATGAGCCCTGGGTGGCTTGAGGCGAGAGGAGGAATTTCTTTTCACATTTTGAATCTTTAGCATCTGTACCCTAACCTTGGTGATAAGTGATTTGTGTAAGGCAAAAAACTGCTTATCTCAGTGGTAATAGCCACAGTTACTTCAGGAACTACTCTTGGGTCTTGCAACTAGAAGGCAGCTGAAAAGAATCAGTTAAGCTCTGAGGGGCAAAATTAAACCTTGCATGGGACTCATTTTATGTGAATTTATACTATTTTTTGCTTGTTGAATAATTTTTGGTTTCTCTCAGAAAATGCTCAAAAAGATATGAAGAAAATGAAAATGTTGCCCTTTTCCCAAACTGCTAGAAATGTGAAATTAACAAACATTTAATAGTAATTTTAAAGAAACTACCCAGTCATCAATAACATTCAGTCACTGCTACTGGGCATTAACCCTCAGCCCCGGGGTCACCTACGGAGGGCATGCAGCACACTGCTCACAAGGAAGGAACCAGCAGGGAGAGGCCACAGAGAGGAAGTCTGCAGAGAGCACGAACCAGGCAGCTGTGGACCTCAGTGCGGTCAAGAGAACACTTCGAATCTTTCATCGATAAGCTGGAAGTTACGCACCTGTTTGCTGCTCACTAGAATCATCTTCTGCCCAGTTTATGACACTTAGAACTTACAATGCTGTGTGCTGATAACCTGGAACATGGAGCCACAGGTTAGTGAGGTTGCACAATAGGTAAAACAAACCCAAACATGGTCATTGTTTTGGAGAAAACAAATGGGTCCCCAAATGGCAGCGTGCAGTTACAAGATGAACGCTCGGGCAGGGCCTTCATTGCTCGATGTCACAAGCGTGTTCCTGCTGTCACAGCAGCCCCACCCAGGACACCCCGGCATTCTCCTTTGAACGCGAATAACTTCACAGGGCATCAATATCAAACAAGGTCACGCTATGACTATGATAAAATGAGCCAAACAGCAAAACCACTTTGCAGTTTTATTTAAGAACAGATAAAAAACAAGGTCACTGTGAAAATCACAATGCTGCCAACCACTCCACTCCTAAATACAATAGCTGCAACTTCTTTAGTAATTACGGTTTGACCTCGCTCTTACGTTCCTGCTCTGTAAAGATTTATTAAGATATCCAGTCGTGGAATTGTCCTTGTTTCCAGACAGCTTCCAAGCCCCAATAAATGCCTTCCTCTTTTGAACTTTTCCCAAATTAAGAACTTATTCTTCCTCAGGTGCCCTCTGCTCCTCTTGACAGGTGCCTCCCCCATCTTAAAGAGCAATGGCTTAACTTGCCTGCTTCCTGGGCTCTTGATGGTCTTTAGCTAGAGAGCAACAGAGAGGTCTACACCCAGGGTACCCCCAAGATGGAACCCAGAGCCTTTGCCTGACATACAGCCCAGATCTTTTTTCATTTTGAATCAACCCAGACCTTCCTTTTATTTTTCATTTTGAGTCAGGGTCTTGCTAAGTGGCCAAGTTTGCAAGGTGAGCTCCAACTTCAAATCTTCCTGCTTCAGCCTCCCACTGTGCTGGCGATACAGGGCACCACTATGGTCGGTTCTCTTCTAGACACACACCTAGCAGGTTTTCCCAGGAACTGGAGCTGCCCTTGTCCTGGTCACCAGCTACTCCTACACAACTAACTCCAGGGGCAAAATCCCAGTTCCCACAGAGCATTCCGTCAGTAACCTTACAGCCAATCACCTCCTCTGGCTGCCGATGGCTCCCCACTTTGCTTCCAAAAAGCCTGATTTCCCTCCTCCTTCTCCTGCCCTGCCCCACTGGTCTCCCTCTCTGGATTCTCCTCGAGGGCTCAAGTCTCTGGCTTCTACCTCTACATTTATTTCCTTTGTGATGTCTAGTGCCATCAGAAACGTCACTTGCCGATGACAGGAAGGCATCTACCCTCATTCTATGTTGAAGCATGTGTGCCTTGAGATGGACATGTATTATATTCAGTATTCTACTCACCTATGATACACTTATTCAGTTTAGTGACATTTCTATTCTACATTTTTAATTCAGGTTACTCAATTGTTTTTTTCAACATCTGCAATGTTGAGATGTCCAGTAGACCTCTCAAACCTAGCATTTCAAAAGCAAAAGTTCTGACATTTGTCTCCTTTAAAATGTGGGGCACTCGCAGTTCACCCCATCTAGTAGATGATGACTCCATGACTGTGCCCCGAAGCTTAGAAACAGGGACACGGCTCTGCGCTTTCACCAGAATTGCCCCAGGCCTGTCGAGTTCACTTTCCAAGTCCACGTGGATGGTGTCCACTGCTGTCCTCACCACGGTCGCATCTTTCGTCTTGCTAGCATCTCTCACCTGGTGTCTTGTAATGGGCATTCTTTCTTAGCTGGTTTTAGTCTTGATTCCATTCTTTCTGGCTCCGTGTAGTATGTCAGAAACCTGAGTTGGCTGTGTCACAAGCCCTTGCAGTGAACCCCTGTGTCACTCCAATAGAGCCAAAGTCTCTACAAGGACCTGAAAAGTCTACTACCCATTCCCCCATGTCACTTAAGGCTGGGACACTTGAAATTCTTCAAGCCTCAAACTTTGAAACAGAATCTAATTACTCAAGTACAATAAGACAGTTAGAGCTCAAACAAAAGCTTTAGGAGAATGTTTTTGTTTTTGTTTTTTTACAAAATGTCAGTGAGCAGGGTGGCTCATGGCAGGGAACAACCGTTCATGGTGGTGGGCAAAGAGGAATCGAGGCAGTTCCAGGCAGCCCTGCCGACTGCAGTGGTGGTGGCCAAATGTGAGGCCCAGCAGGGGCTACGCACTGTGCAGAGGAGGCTATTGGAGGAAGAAGAGAAGAATGCCAGGCTACAGGATGAGCTGGGGGACACACAAGGTCACAAGCCAAAGAACCTGCACCACCTTCTCTGATGAGGTCCTCCAAGCACAACCGAGAGAAGTTCCGTGGTCTCTGTCAGCTAGCAGAGCTTTTGGTGGAAGAAACACAGCCCAGCCCTTGCCATGATTGGAAGCTGCAGCCATTTCTGTATGAAACGGGAATTGTAGAGGAGCAATTACCATTTTATATAGAAAAGCCCAGTTGTCTTCTGCACCATCCACTGTTCCTAACAGTGGTACACTGCAATCAAAGCTCTGCTTTCTTCTGCATTTTCAGAATCAACTCTTGCATGATCGAAGATGAACTCCCCACTTTCATTTTTTTCCTCTCAAGAAGATTCAGCAATCTGTTTTTGGAGAATAAAATGAAGTTCTGGAAAGATAAAATATAACTCTTGTGAAAAATATTATTTTAAAAAAATATTTCATATATTCTTAGATAATAGTAACTTAGCAAGCTCCAGCTGGTGGTGAATCCAGTCCATGCATAGGTTCTGCTTTTTGGTATTTATTTTCATGCTGCTTTTTGAATATAGGACCTCGTAGTCTTGGAATTGACATTACTTAGGCAAAATAAGAAGCCATCTGCATGATGCCTTATCTTGAAGAATTTACAAGGTTCTCCTTATATAAAGTCTCAATTTAGCTGTGCTCTCGCTTTATTACCTCATTTGAAATGAAACAGCCACTAGTATTGGTTGGATTTCCAGAATCCATTTTGGGCTAAACATAAATAGATGTTGGGGGGCAGGGGTAGTTCACAGATAAATATATCCAGTGACAATGCTAACTGAAACCTAACTGAAATCTAATGCAGGACAACTTATAACAAAAGCCTAATGAATAAAACTTACCTTGGAAACTTAAAGACTTTTAATGCAGAAGGACACAACTCTGAGTGACCCCAGAATTCAAAGAGTGACTTTAACTTTTGAGTATTATTACTATCTATTGTCTAAGAATATATGAAATATTTTTAAAAAAGAAATATAGTTCACGAGAATTATATTTTATCTTTCCACATCGTCACCTTTGTGAAGATCTGTGTCCAGTTTAGCAAAGCCTACCAGTGAAAAACCTCCTATACTTCTCATGAGAGGAATATTTTGCAGTATATGTGGCATAGGGCTGTTAGCTATATAATAAAAGGGAAAATTAGGATTAAGAATGCTCTTTAAGCTCAGGAAGACATCAAATTGGAGCACTCAGGCTCACCAAAAATTTAACGTGGTGTGAGAGACATTGATGCTTTTATAAAGGTACTCAGATACTCCCTGGAATTGTTAGCTCCAAACCCACGCAATCAACCAGGGCAGGCATTCTGACGCGAGTAGAAGATTTATTGGGGGCGTTAAGCAGGCTGGCTGTCTAGCGGACCAAGACAGCAGTGAACAAAGTGGAGCGGGCTGGAGACTATAGGATATTTCAGGGAGGGTGATCACAGGCTGGAACAGCCAGGTAACAGGTGGGAGGGGGCTGGAACAGCTGAGGGAAAGGTAATCTTCGCAGGGCTACCTGGTCTGTCGGGGACCTTCAATGTTAACAAAGGAATTTCCATGGATGCCTGTCCAGGTCAAAGTGGACCTGTTCCGTGGTTTTGGTTTGGGCTCTGCATGGGGCCAAGGGGGAGAGAGTTTGGGGGCAGGGTGCCTGGGAAGCTTTGAATTCTGACCTATCCATTATCCTCATATTCTGGCAGATCTTTTACCTTGGGTTGAAAATTCTTAGAATGACCTAAAATGCACTTGTGGAGTTTTTTCTAATCTAGACTAGAGCTGGGGAGATAGCTCAGTAGAATAAGCACTTGCCTGGCAAGCGCAGGGTCCTGAGTTTAATCCCTGGTACCAAAAAAAAAAAAAAAAAAAAAAAAATCTAATCTAGACAAGAAACTTGCAACCTCAACTCAAAATGCACAATTGTTGAGCATTTTTATATGTAACCATTTATGAAGTCTAAATAAATGTTATTATTTACAAGAGAAAAAAAAGTCAGTGAGCACCATACGGGGCCACTTGTCCCTATATCTTTACAAGAGGTCAGCTGATGAATGAGTGACTGCTCAGTACTTGGTCCTTCGTGTCACGGCCACTGGCCCTTCTCCCCTCTCTGGGTACGGAGTCATAGTTTTCAAGGACCCCGACCGAGTCTGACGCTCCGCCTCCACAGAGCCCTTTGCGCCCTCACTGCAGAGTCTGCCCCTCTGTGGCGCCTTCCGGAGACTGGGGGCAGCTCCCCAGGAGGCGCGCCTTAGGCTCCCTTTTCCAACAGCTGCCTGGGCGGGGCTTAGTGCAGCAGCTTGAAATAAGATCTGCCATGGGATGCTATTTCGTTCCTCAATAAGCAATATGTGAGCAGAAGTAACAAGAATAATAAAAAGCCACAAAACGTCACATCTCTGTGAGCCTAGATATTATGTAATCTTGGGACAGGCAAACTGCTGCTGTGAATCGTAACCTTAGGGCTGGATCCCATGCGTTCTTGGCTGTAGTCACGGAAGACCTCTGCTGATGTAAGGTGAAAAGAGCCACAGACAACACACAAACAAACAGATGTGGTTGTGTTACGCTAAAATTTTATTTATAAAATCGCGCATCTGCCTGGCTTGTCTGTGGACTATAGTTTATAGACCACCGAATCAGTTCAGCGCACCCCTTTTACTGGTGCAGGTGAACTAGCTAAACGCGCTGTGGGTGTGTCAGGCACCCCCAGCTCTGGTGGTGCTAGGTGGAGCTGTGCGGGGTGGCTGGCTCTAGGCTTGATGCTGAGACTCATTCACGGTGCAGCGCCAGGACTAAGGCTGCCCTGCCTGGTGTGCGTGCTATCTGCGCCCTGTCTAGGTGGCCCGGATGGGAGATAAAGAAAGAGGGTCACTTGTCACCTGCTGCGCGCTGCTTTGCTGCTCCGCCGCCCTCTGCCTGACACAAGCCATTTCTCTCTGCAACGCTCCCCTTCCTCGCCACCCCACCTTCCTCGCCACCCCGGCTCCCAAGTCCAGGGTGACTGTGCACATGGAGCCTGCCAGTTATGGACTGAGGCCACTGCAAGCGATGAGCCATGTAAGCCCTTCCTCCTTTGACTGGGTGCCAGGTGTTTTGCCTTAGCAGTCAGGAAAGCAGGACAGACAGAATTAAGAGAGATCCATGCTTCCGGTTGGTAGGACGGTTTCGGTGCCAGTCTGCCGTCTCTCTCGGTTTCCAGCATGCCCCCTTTCACTCTCGAGCGTGCTTCAGAGAGTGAATAAGACTGTCACCCCTCATAACGCTCTGCCTTGGACTTCTGTGCATTCCCATGTTCTTCACGTATCAATAGCACCCCACAGGTCATTCAGTTGAGTACACATACAACACAACACTGTATTTAAAAGCTACTGAGGCGGGGCTGGGGAGATAGCTCAGTACAATAAGTGCTTGCCTGGCAAGCTCAAGGGCCCGAGTTCAATCCCTGGTTCCACAAAAAAAAAAAAGCTGCTAAGGTAATTGAGGACAACCACCATGTGGCTCCACATTTCAGTAGTCCAATAATAATAATCTGTTTTGTAAAACTTAATAAGCATTTCTGGATAATGGAATAAAAGTCAACACAGTGTTATGTTTTATGAGTATAATCATCTTAGAGAAATACTAGTTTTCCTATGTATACATGAGTCCTCCTTTGAACATTAACAGGATTGAATATAGACAATGGTGGGCAACATATGCGCTAGGTTGTCTTAAGTCACACCCTCAGTCAGTTCTTCGGCCAACTACGAGGGCCTGTGTCTCCCACTGGACCCCTCCGGAGTGCGCGCACACGGCTCGCCAGTCCAGGGTGACTGTGGCGGTGATGGTGCGCAGCGCTCGCTGGAGCTCCTGGGAAGCGGGCCTGGATCGCCTTTCTCTGCCGGGCACCTGACTCTCCCTTACCGCATTCGTGACTGCTCAGACTGCTCAAGAGTCTGAAAAGCCTTTGCCACGAGGCAGCTGCACAGAGCCCAGCTAGGCCTGAGTGAGTCAATAGCAGTGAAGAACGGGGTCACCTGCGTCGGCTTCCCCACGGTATAAGGAAACACCGGCGATGATCAATTTATACGGAGGAAAAGCTTGCCTGAGCTCTTGATTTTAGACTTTTCGGGGTCTGTTGTTCGGGGCACTATGATGAGGCAGCAGCAATGGCCAGACAGGGTGGGGGGCAAACCGTCGATCCTAGCCAGGAAGGAAAGGAGACAGAGGCTGGGGCAGAACAGTCCACGCAAGGGCAGAGAAGTTCCGCTTCCTCCAGCAGAGCCACTCCTGAGAATAAACGCTTGTCACTTGCGCCTTTGGAAGACATGGAAGACCCAAGCAGTAGCCTTGCTGTGACCTGGTCTCTGGCAGCACTAAGGTGGATTCTGTCCCCAAGAATGCAACGGGAAGCTTTTCTGGAGACGGCCAGTGACAATGCACCTAAGCGCGTCTTTTAACATTCAAGAGCATTCAGCATTTTAAGTCATTTTGAAAAGTAGGCTGAGAGTTGAGCTTACGTTTATTGAAAATATTACATTTGGGAATCGTTCCATTTATAGATAAAATATTTTATTTTTATGATGAAGCTATTTGGAATAAGCTTGGGGGGACCACTCCAAACGAGAAGCATGAAAGTTTATTTCACAATATTTTTGGCTTACTGTGTGAAACTTGGGCCTGGGGCTTCCAAAGCATTCATCTATTGGTCCTAAATAAAATCCTGTCTTTGGAGACATCATTGTGAGTGGGTAAAATGTTCAAGGGCTTGCAATTATTTGTGTGTGTTCATTTTAGTTTGGATAGGAGGTAGAAACTAACTACTTTATTTAAGACATTCAGATAGTGGTACATTATAGTTTGCATAATTTGTAAAATGGGCTGTTTTCATTTTATGTAGATCACTCTTTTAAATTTAGAGTCTAAGCTATTTGTGAGCAAGCACTGTACTTAAAAAATTTCCCGGGAATTTCTTAGTTATGCCAACAACGCTTTCTGGAACTGACCGGCTGGCAGAGCTATCGATAGCTTGTTTTAAATTTATTTTATTTTGTTTTGAAGAGTAAAAATAAAAGCAGAAACCAAGACAGAAGTAGGCTACATACAACAAGAACAGCAAGTTGACAAGAGTTGTGATATTACCTATTTTTATCATCAAATCTGTTGCTCAGATTAACAGATATAGTCATGCAAGATTGGACAAATAATTAATACTAATGCTTGCTTTCAATAAACCTTGACATTTTGTCTTTTTTGCTTCTTTAAAATTTATTTTAAAGAGCGTATAATAATAATTGCTAAGACATTGGAAACGGTGCATGTTTAGAAGCCCAAGATGAGAGGTATCCAAGCACGCTTTCTGCTCTACGCGTTGCTGTCCTCAGTGTAGTTGCTAGGGTTGCAGATGTCAGCACATGGAGTTCGGCAAGGTGAAAATTCTAAACATTGACTGCTATTATCAAAAAACCGATGAAAACTATTACTACAATTATCTTGGCCATTCTGTATATGCATTGGTGCAATTTCCCCTCCCTTTTTTCCTTTCTCTCACCTTTGCTGTGTAACCCTTATGTTCAGTTTCCATTTTGCTATGTCTATGCACGTCAAAGGAAATCACCAACAGAGTGAAAAGACAACTCATAAATTGGGAAAAAATCTTAACCAACAATCACTCAAAGGTCCCATATCTAGAATATAAAATGAACTAAAAAAATTAAGCCCCCAAAAGTTAAAGAGTCAATGTGACAATGGGCATCTGAGACTGTCATGGCCAGCACATTGGGTCAACTTGAGAAGTTTAGAAGTTTAAGTGACTCAGCAGGGAGCCAGGCTTCTTACTTTGTAAAATCCTCATCCTGTTGAAGAGGAGGGCGAGGGCATTGTGGGAGTTCTGCACCCCCACCCCAGGGTAGCTGGTTTACAGTATAAGGAGAAGAGAGAGGCTGGCTAGAAACCGCAGCTGCTGCCCTTCCCTTTGCCCTTTGCTGCTTTCTGCCACCATAAATGGCTGCCCTCTGCCACGTGTCACTCAGCCTGGGAGCCAGCCGAGTATGGACTGAAACCTCCACCAACTGTGAGCTAAATAAACCTTTCCTTCCTTAATTTTTGGGTGTCGGGTATTTTGTCTCAGCAAGGAGAGAAAAGTAACCAAGACAGAGACAAATATACACTTCTCAGAGGAAGAAATACAAATGGCAAATAAATGCATGAAAATGTTCCACAGCATTGGCCATTCAAGAAATACAAATTGAAACAGCATTGAGATGCCATCTCACCCCAGAAAGAATGGCTATCATAAAGAAAACTAATAACAAATGCTGGAGAGGCTGTAGGGAAAAGAACTCTTCTCCACTGTTGGTGGGAATGCAGACTGGTACAACCACTATGGAAATCAGTGTGGAGGCTCCTCAAACAACTAGGACTGGAAATCCATTCAACCCAGCTAATCCCCTTCTGGGTATTTCCCCAGAAGTACTGAAAACATCATATCATAGCGATATATGTGCACCCATGTTTATAGCTGCACAACTTGTCATAGCGAGATCTTGGAGACAACCAAAGTGCCCATCACCTGAGGAACGAATGAAAAAGATATGGTATTTTTATACAATGGAGTATTAGCTATAAAGAAAGACAAACTTGAGGCCTTTATAGGTAAGTGGATACAACCAGAAGCTATACTCATAAGTGAAGTAAATCAGACCCACCTGTCTAAATATCATATTGTCTCCCTAGTAAGAACCTGAAAGAGTACATTCTTTTTTTTTGAATATTTAAAATTTTATTTCAAAGAGTAAAAATAGCAGAAACAAAGATAGAAAAAGAGTAACAAGCAAGAATACATATAGTACACAATTTCAAAACAAGAACAAAAATTTAACAATGGCTGTATTACATATTTTCATCATCAAATCTGTTTAGATTAATAGATATAGCTATTAAGATTGGTCAAATAATTAAACATTAATGTTTTCAATGAACCTTAATTTTTTTAACTCTTCCAAATGCATTTTGTACTTAAGTCACTAAATAAATTCTTATCTACCAAAGCTTTCATCTAAATTGTAATCAGTGGTTTAGATATGTTATGTACAAGTACTAACACCCCACAAGAAATGTAATCTTATGTATTGGAAACATGAACAAATAAAAACTGCAAGTAAGTGGATAAATTACAGAGCGAAATAAAAGACAATAGGGAAACAAACTGTGATCAATCAGTGGCTGGGGAGAGTGCATTAGCGAGCTAGTGGCCACTTGCTACCTCCTCCATGTGTCTTCCGAGCTGACAGATAAGACAAGATAAGCCACTGAGGGACTGACCCGGGGTGCCCGACACTTCCAAACAACACATGTATGGATTTGCAGCAGCAAACAGAAACTCCAAAATCGCACCCGGGACTAGAGACAGCTCATTTAACATCAGCGGGCACTGACCTCCCAAAGGGCCAGGGCCTGAAGGCTCAGGGAGGGAGGCTGCGCCTGAGGGAGGCGCAGGGGAGCAGCACGGAGGCGGAACGTCTTGACAATCAGCTTAGCGATCGCGATTGGCTCAGACAGCGCGCAGCCCAGGGGCCAGCCATTTCCGGGCAGAAGTAACAGACTAGAGGAAGCTGAGGGTTTCCTAGGTAACAGATGCAACACAAGTATATTGGCCGGGGAGAGGGGGATTTTCTGCTGCAGATTAAGGAATAGAAAAGCAGGAAAAGACTGCGCTACCAAACAACCTGCCCCTTGCAACTTCACTAGATAAAGCAAGGCCCTCTCAGAGCCAACAGCGCCCTCCACGCCGTATCATCCCAAACAGTGAAGCAGCACTGTAGCCATTTTGGTTTGTTTACTTTTTTTTTTTTTTTTTTTTTCTTTTTGTCTCTTTGAGACAGGGTTTCACTATGAAGTTCAGGCTGGTCTTGAACTCACCATCTAAGCCAAGCTGCCTTAAACTTGCAAGAAGCCTCCTGCCTCAGCCTCTGGAGTGCTAGAGGGTTTCAGGTGTGCACCACCATGACCAGCCTCAGCTGTTTTAAGTCAGGGGAAAAGACCAGTTCTCTCTTTTTTTTCTCCCTGCACCTCCACTCTTGCCTGGGCAGGACTTCTTGAAAGGAAATTTACAAGGCTGACTCAGTGCACCAGGAGGAAGAGCAGTGTCCAGGGTGGCATAATGGAGCTGTGTCCCCAAAGCTGTGTTCTCTCCTTGGAGCATGAAGCTGAAGCCCATTTTGAGGGCTCCTTCCTGGCTCTACGTGGACAGGAAGCTACCAAGCACGGGAAACCAAGATTCCTCTTTCTCTAGAGCCCGAGTCTCCCAACCATGCCCTCGCTGCCCCTGTTCTTCTCCCCGAGGACTGAAGCCTGCCTCAAGGGTTTGTGGGAGCAGAGCAGAGACCGAGCACCCCAGGGGCCCATGGGGCTGTGACATCTACCTCTTCATGAGGCATTTAAAAAGAAGCATTTACTCTGTTTAAAAAAAAAACACACAACAACTTTAGACGGACTGATTTAGCAGAGTGTTTTTGACTGGACAGTGTTTGGTGAATCAAGTGTTATTCAGAGAGCATGATAGTAGCACTGGGGACAGTGAGCTCTTACAGGCCAGTCGCAGAAGGAAGACAGAGAACGCATATTTGGTTAAAGCTTGGAGAAGCCTGGGTGCAGGACACCCAGTGGCTTGCGATCAGTGTAGTCTCAGCTCATTTTCCTGCTTTTGCTGGGTCTCGGCTGCTTACACAGGAACTTCAGGTATCAGAGCCATCGCAGCCTGCTGACTACCGCACTGGTAAGACCTGGCGGGTGGTTATGCTCCACGCCTGGCATGGTCCGGTGGCTCTCACTCTGAGAACAGCCCTCCATCCAAGGTGTGCGCCTGTTTTCTGTCTCCTGCTCCTAACTAAAGAATGGCCAGGGTCAGGGGTTCGAGCTAGCCACCTTGGGAAGACCTGGACGTCCTCTCTGGTGGCTCTGACTCCCTGGACAAGAGGAGTGCAGCACAGACCATGCCTTTGGGCACCCACTGACTGAATGCCTTCCAGAGCTGCTCTCCACACTCAAGCTTTCCCAGAATAGCCTTTAGGGGCCATCAAGGGGAGAGAGACAAAGGCATCCCTCTGACTTCAGGCTCCAGTGGACTTACTGTTCCTGGGGTCACCAGACGTAGTACGGTCCCCATCTGATTTCCAGCATTTTTTTCATAACCTCAAAAGAAAGGTGCAGAAGCATCTGGCACTTTACATCCAATAAGAGGGAAACATTTCAAAATGCTATTGTAAGGCCCAGTAAACATTTATTTAAGTACATCGCTGCTGCTGCAAGAAATCCAATCATTGTTGACTCATCGTTAGAGTGGACAGACTGCTCTCACTAACAGAAGTATCTGTTGTTGCAACCACAGTTCTCCTCATGGGCAACGGTCCAAGAAAATAAGTAAAGCTGTGCAAAAGCAAGCTCTGCGTAGGGATGTCTATGGCATTATGTATGGTTGTAGATCAACAGTAAAGCAACCGAAAGGCACGCCAGAAGAATTTTAGTAGGCAAACAAAGTTGCAATAGAATATTTTTAAACATTTAAAATAATTTTTAGGGGCTGGAGAGATAGCTCCGCGGCACAAGTGCCTGTCTGGCAAGTGCAAGGTCGTGAGTTTGAACCCTGGTCGGGCAAGAAATAAAATAATTTTAAATTTTTCAAGTAAATAATATCTGATGATAGCCCAGCAGTACCTGTGAAGCAGCTGCCACATTCCAGTCGCAGTTCTGAACAGGGAGTGGCTGGGGGCAGAGGCCAGGTCCCCTGGAAGTTCTGGGGACAGGTTCTGATCTCCAGAGGGAGGACCAAGCCAGGAGGTGGGACTGAATCTGGTGTGTCTGAGAACAGCAGGGAGATGGTGTGGATGTGACTCAGGGCGGGGAGAGGCAGGAGGAGGGGAGGAGGATGCCTGGGTGTCACCTCGGTGCCCGAAGGAAGCACGGTGGCTCCAAGCTGTCCAGTCTTCAGGTGGAAAGCGGGAAGTTTCTGAGGAGAGAGCGCGGGCTCTGCGTCACCTACGCAAGGGTGAAGGGAGCAGGATTTGGCAGAAGGAGAAGCTGAGCTGGGATGCAGCCTCCCCCCACTTCCCCCCAGTCCTTCAACTAGGATGAGGGCGTCACCGACCTGCCTCAAACCTTAGCGGGTGCAGGCGCCGCAAGCACGGCCCTGGCCCAGGCAGCTCTGAGAGTCTCTGCGAGGGCTAGCAGCTGGGCTGGTCCTAGTCTCTGGGGAGACTGGTGGTGCTGCAGCCCTGGAGGTGGTTGTCCGGGGAGTAGGGCTCTGCGTCTGCTACGGAAGATCATTGAAGGGTTTTGAGCAAGGGAGCGCACAGTTGAAAGATCACCCCAGGTGTTGTGTTTAGAAGCGATTAAAAGAGTGACAGGTTGGGTTTCTGGCCTTGCACTGCGGGCAGCACCGCTAGGGGGCAGTGCGGAGCCTGGTAGGTTTCCAGGGCTGCTTCCCTACTAGGTCTGGAGAAAACAAGAGCATCCTTAGGGAATCCCATTCGCTCTCCTCATGTCAACTAGAAGAGCTGTGGAAAGCCACAAGGATCCCACCAGGTGGTGACGCCCTCATCCTGTATGCTCTAGCCAAAGGGCTCTGGGTGGGCTAGGCTGCATCCCAGCCCGGCTTCTCCCTCTGCCAAATCCTGCTCCCTTCACCTTTGTGTAGGGGATGCAGAGCCCTATGCCCAGTCCAGAGAGACGATGCTGTGAGCAGGTGCTGTATTTAGGGTACTGAGCCAGAAAATTGGTGATGTTGAACGTAGTTAAACAGGAAGGGCAGCTTTGCTACGCCATTGTATAAAATAGGAAAATGATGTGAGTGTTAATTGCTGTTGATAATATAGACAAAACATGCATTACCCATCTTCCTGTCTTCAGTCCAGGCTACAGAAGATATTGCTATGAATAGAACAGGTATATGCAAAGTTCTAGACAGGAAACAGAACACTAACACCTGACATATGAATTTCCCAGATTATTGTCAGGTCTAATTTTAAAATATGTCACCAGTTCAGATTATAAACTATTTCCTCTGAATAAGTGATTCTGAATGCTTTTATAGGCAGGAACCGTTTTGGATATTTATCTAAGCTGTACTGCAGCTTTGTACCCCCCAAGCTTGGTGCAAGCCTGGGTGCACCCCAGGTACTCAGGGGGACTCTGTGGAGGTGCTGATGGCCAATCTTTGATAAACAACAACTAGCGGAAAGTTTACCAAGAAGTAGAAGGCAACATGTGTTTTGAGTGTGGCCCACGGGTTACCTGCACAAGTAGGACAATGACAAGCAATTGCAAATGTGTTTGTGTTCACTGTCATCCTAAGCAAGCTCTCTCTGACAAAGTTACGCGTCACCCTTCAATATGGCGGAGCTCAAAACTGTTCCTCTGCCTGAAAATCCTGCAAACCCAAGTACGCATTGTTTGCATCAGAAAACAACTCAGCTGAACGTGACAAGCTGCAGGCAGCGCCCAGGACTGAATCGCAGGCAGGCAGGCAACTGTGGTGCTTAGGGCCACATTCCCTGCACCGCCTGAGAAAGTGGGGATTTCGCACTCAAGTGAAAGAACACCTTCATGTCCCATACATAATACATGGAGGAGAGGCACCTTGGCAGTGCTTAATCTGGAGAGGCCCTGCTAAGATAAAAGGCTCTTCCCAGTGCTTCTCTTCCCGCAGAGAGCAAGACCAAAAGTGCACACAGAAGCAAACCAAGGAGGGCCTAGAATGAAGCACCTCCTACCGGAGGAGCAGTAAGGCAAAAGCCTAGCAAATCTGCAACTCAAGGGATAGGAAAATAGGACCAATCTAGTGTGTGGATGTGCTGAATTGGAATGAAACTCACACATTTTTCCTAGCAAATATAGTAAGGTACAAAACTAAATTGAAGTTAATGCTTCAACATCCTATTTCTCTTAGACAAAATGCACGCACACACACTCACGCACAAGCATACACACATACACAATTAATTGGAACAGCTGGCTTCAATCTAATTGGTGTCATGGTTTGGGGTTTTTGAAAGGTAAATAATAAAATACAGGATACATTTTGTAAGATTATCTCATAATGAATCATCCAAAGAATCACATGCGAAGAGTGTAGGTAATGTGTCCACACACTAAAGATCAAAGAATCCAGCTTAGCGCCTAGATGCTAACATTCCGCGTGAGTCCAGCTGAAAACTTCGAGGCCACAACGATGCCTCCCACAAGTCCAGCTGGAGGCCCGGAGCCCAGGACAATATCTCTCAGAGGCCCACTTCACAGATCTGCACTGAAGGCCCGAGGGTCAGTGGTGGAAGCCAGGAAGTCTGTACCAGTGGATGAAGGACCTGTGCCAGCGGGTGATACTCCAGGGAAGCCTCAGAGATTACCCAGATGCACCACAGTCACCTCAGCAACAGTGAGGTCCCGAGCTCCTCCTTGGATGAGAACAGCCAAGTTCATCAGGAAAGCCAGCCTGACAAAGTCACCAAGCAGAGCAGCCCAGAGAACCAGAGGCTCCAATAGTTCCAACAGCTGCTACAGCTGCTCCGACAGCCTCACTCCTTCTCCAGCTCTGCCTCTTACGCTGCTGGCAGCAACCCCCAGCAGCAGTGTGTGGGCCTCCACACCCAGCACCAGGCTAGCTCTGTTCAGCCGAGGGTAACAAGCTGACCACCAGTCGGCAATCCACCACAACCAGAAACTGTAGGAAGCTAGTAAGTTTTACTACTGAGTAAAGAGATAAAATACACGGTGAATATTAAGTTATAGCTCAAGAGTCTAATTAATTCTTATTTACAGAAGACTAGCCTTCTATGGGATGATAGAACCAACGTGAGATCATCAGTCTAATTGGTCTCAAGTTAGTAGATTTTGAAACTATCCCTAACTGAAAATCTGTTATGAAAAATAAAAAAGGGGGCCAGGGAAATAGTTCAGTGGAATAAGTACTTGCCTGGCAAGTGCAAGGTCCTGAGTTCAATCCTTGGTAACATCTAAACAAACAAACAAACAAATAAATAAATAAGGGAGATGGACCCTGTCATTTAATTTAAAGAAATATGACCTAAAAGGTACATTTAGAATAAAAAGTTAAATTTTTATTATTTACAAGAGGCAAGACATAAAGCAGAGCAAAAATAATTAACATTTGGCTTTGACATTTATAATAGTTTACAGATTTAGGGTCTTGCTATATAGTTCAAGTGGGTCTTGAACTCACTAGGTAGCCCAGGGTGGCCTCAAACACAGTGATTCTCCTGCCTCAGCCTCCTATGTTAGGACTAAAGGCATGCACTACCATGCCTGGATTACCACCTTTTTTTTTTATATGAAAGCATAGCACATGAGATGTTTTCACTCCTTTATTATGAGTATGTGCGTGGATAGAGAGTGGTTCCAAAAAAAAGCAATGTAGGGTCGATTATGTTGAGACTGAAATAGTACCCTTTGTAATGTGGAATTGGAGCAGGAACGTCAAAAATAGAACTTGCCCTTTCATCATTGATAGAGCAGGAGTTTTGCTTCTTCACCAAAATCGACCTCAACCCTGGATAAAATACGTAAGGAAATTTTCTTCAGCTTTTGCAAAACAGGCAGCATAGGACTGTGAACCTTGAGAGAGAAAAACGTACAAAGTGAACTCCACAGTGACTCAGCCCTTGTGCCTGCTGTGTCTCCCTCTGAGGGCAGTGCCCAAGCTAATCCAGTAAAGAGGGGACAGCACCACGCTGCTGTGGCTGCCAGAAGCTCTGGGTGCAGGACGCAGAGGGGAGCAGTGCTGACCACCACCCCACAGATCCTTAAAGCAAGGAGCTCACCCACTCTGTGAGGGCTGAGACAATGGTGGCAGCCGAAGTTAGAGTACGAGACGGCCGGGAGTTGGGGTCCAGAGTGGAGAGCTCAGTAAGTAACCGCACCCCAGGTCTAAGGGAAGCTCAACCCAGAGAGCTTCTAGCAGCAAGTGCGTGCAAAACCAACAGGACAGAAGGGACTCACCCTTATTTTAAGCAACTGCCAAAACAAACACCCGTGCTTTTAAGGTAAGGTAATTTGTTTAGACTCACACAACCTATTACTTAAATTGTCCAACATACAACAAAACATTGCTACACATAGTAATATATGATGCACAATAAAAATAAATGACTATACACAGATTCGATCCTGGGCCATTTGTAATTTATAAGCATATCTAAGGAGCTTTAAAAGTAACAAAACGTTTACCTTGGCATGGTGGTGCACAGCTGTAATTCCAGCTTCCAAGGAAGCTACAGCAAGAGGATCACCAAGTCCAAGGCCAGCCTGGCCGATTTGCAGGGACCTGACCTGAAATAAAATATGTAAAGGGCTGAGGATGTCATTTGGAGGTAGAACGTCACTGGCCTTGATCCTCAAGACCAGGAAAGAAAAGTTTGTTTCAGCAAGAAGATAGCTGAAAGAATTAATTCGGCCTTCATTACAAAAGTGAACGAAGAAGAATTAGGCAAGGAAGAGGATGGGAGACAGCTATTCAAGTGGTTTAAGCGCATTCTCTTTTAGTTTCTTTAAAAGATAACTGATTAAAATGCAGCTAAACTACTAAAAACAATAAAACAAATATAGAAACATATAAGTAAAGGAAATAAAACAGTAATCAATCATATAATTCATTAAAAAAAAGAAAGAGGAAAAAATACAAAAAAATACATGAGACAAGAAACTAAATAACAAGATAATACATTAAAACTTTTTTTAAAAAAACGTTTTTGATACAGGGTCTCACTAGGCAGCTTGGACTCATAGTGATCTTCCTGACTTCAACCTCCCCAGCCCTGGGATTACAGGTGTATGACATCACGCCAGGGCTCGGTGGCTGGCTCAGTCCATCTGGAGGTGGGGCTGGTGCAGCATGTGGCCTGGGATTGAACTCCAGTCTCTGCACTTGCCTAAGCAGGTGCTTAGTCTGCTGAGCTATCTTGCTGGCCTTGTATGTATTTTTAAACTAAGATCTTACGATATTCTTTATTATTATTATTATTATTATTATTATTGTTGTTGTTGTTGTTGTTATTATTATTGTTATGGCCAGCTCAGCCTGTCCTGGAGGTGGGGCTGGTGAAGCATGTGGTGCTGGGGATTGAACCACAGTCCCTGTGGTTGCCTAAGCTTTCCTAAGCAGTCACTTTAGACTGCTGAACTACCTCATTGGCCCAAGGATTTAATAAATTTATAACCATTTTATCTTTCCTTAAACTAAGTTTTTCCATGGATAAACTCCTCTTACAAGATAATGGTAAATTAATTTTTTTCAGATGCTAACTCAATGGACATACTTAAATAAAAATCAAATCAACTTTTAGAAGAAATCAGTTATCTCTCATTGATTTGAATTTTGGGGTCCTTTAATGAAACGCCTGCAAGCCCAAAAGAATCTTTAAGTTGTATACATATTTCTCAATTATTCCCTAGTATTGGATATTTTATTGTTGTGGTGGCTACTTCTTCATAAAAATTCAGACACTGATAGTCAGAAAATATCTGGTAGGATGAGCCATAAACTGGCATCATGAAGAAATGTAACGTGGGTGTCCTGCAATAATTTCATGGAAAGAACTTTATTTTTCTGCCAGGTTCTTGTTTTCCATAATAAAAAAAAGCTAAACAATACTTGATCAAATGATGTTCTGTAACACTAGATACTGAATTTACAATTTTGGAAACATAGTCTATGCTCAAAACTTCCTAGCTAAAATAACTGAAAGTGAATTTAAATCAGCCGCCAAAGAGCAGGAAAAGCTACAACCCTCCACTGTTTGGAAGGTAACTAAGACTTGCAACAGTATTTTGAGATGGTATCAAAGTCCTTGTCTTTGCATCTTAAAGAAAGAATCCCTCCAGGTGGAAAGAAACACTTTTGTCTATGAAAGTTGTATTAATCAAGGTTCTCCAGAAACTTAAAGCCAGTACAACAAGTCTTTCTCTAGAGAATATGCACTAGACTAGCCCACGGGACCACAGACCCCGAAAGCCTTCCTGAGGCCACCAGCAGGCAGGAGGGCCAGGAAAGCCAATGCCTTCTCTTCCTAGAAGCCCAAAGCCACAGAAGAAGAAGGATCCAGGATGCAGCCCCAGCCAGGAGAACCTTAGATTGGAGCCTCGGCGTTCACGGATACAAACAGAAAATAACCTACCGCAGCCCTCCTGTCCAGCGAGGGTTTGCTGACCACAGAGTACCATTCATCACCAGTAGCGCACAAAATACGCTTGCATCATGATTTCTTGGTCTTGACTCTGATTATTCTGTTTTAGGGACTCAGACTAGTGATCGCACAATAGTGCTCCAAATTAACACGGGTGATAAATAATCACGCATTTCCTTCAAAATAATAGCCATTCAGGCAAGGGAATAGATATGCTATGTAGTTAATTTATGAATACTTGTGATTCCAGCCAAAGACTGTTATTTACTCATCATAAGACAGGTTAAGCTCCCTAAGCAAAAATAAATGTTTGTATTATATCCTTCTGCATACCCACGTTGGGAGGCAAACCGATAAGGGGGGTTCCCCAGCGTTTCCGCACAGCCTGCTGAGAGCTCACCCGGGGAATGCTTGGCTGCAGAACAAACGCTAAATTGGAAAGTTCTCTTCAGGGAAGAAAAATGGTCTTTTGGTGTCTGTCTCGCTCCATTCTTCCAGCTCACCAACTTCCACTACTTAAGGGAACCCTTTAAATAGTACTCCTGAAGGAATGTAAGACCATATAAAAGAACAAACCAAAATAATTTAGGGTTTTCCCTCTTGTTATTTCTTGTCTGTCTTTCCTAAAAGCAGAGTGGAAGGGCGGTGCTAAATTTTTAAACTTGCATTGTAAGAAAAAATATTTAGAAAAAGAAGAATTAGCATGTCTTTTCACGCATAATTTATATTCTTAAATAACTTCATTGGAGAATAATTTGCATTCCGCAAAACTCAACCACGGTAAATGTGAAAGTCAATGATTTTCAGTAAATTTGGAGAGTTGTGCAGGTCAACACAACTCACTTTAGAGCATTTCTAATACCCCAAAAGCTTCATACCTCATCATTTGCAGGGAGTCTCATCTTGTCCTCAATCCCTGTATCATCTCTATAGAGACATTCCTGGGAAATTCATAAAAATGGAATCTTTGATATATAGTTTTATATTTAGATTCTCATACTTGATACACTGCCCTTTTGAGGCTTATCCATGTTGCAGAATGCAGGGGTACCTATTTTATCTAGTCACCGTTTGATAAACATTTAGGTCATATTTGTTTGAAGCTACTGTAATCCAGTTGGTATGACCCTTTAGGCAGACATTAGTTCTCAGCTCTCTCAGGTAGACACCTAGAAGACGAATTAATGAGGTGTATGGAAATGGATATTTATTTTCCAGGAATAAAACAAACTTTTCCAGTGTACGTCTACAATTTTACATGACAACTAGCCATGTGTGAGATTTTTAGATTTTCAATATCCTCCTCAATTTTTGAGGTCTTCAATCTAATTATAGCTTCTACTTGGCCTATGATTGGATTACACCCAAATAAGCTCGCCATAAATTGAAAATATCTTATGTTGAACATGTAACCTTTTATAGATCAAAGTTGAGCTGAATGGTCCACCAGAGAGTACTGGTAGCTAACCTCAGGATTGCATGGCTGAGAAAGTTCCAATTTTCTGCTGCTGCCCAGGGTCAAAAGAGTGTTATTAGAAAAAAATCAAAATAATTTAAAATTCACAATACAGATTCTACTGAAAGTATTGCCTATGCACCATTGTAAAGTTGAAAACTTGTTACAAAAGCCATCATGTGGGGAGTCGCCTACACTTGCACTGGTATATGTAGGTGGTGGCATGTGTCACCTTGTTCTTTAAAAGCATATTTTCATAACGACAATGAAGCTATTCTTAAACACCTAATTCAGGGCTGGGGATATATTCAGTATCACAGCAGCTGCCTGGCAAACATAAGGTCCTGAGTTCAATTTCTAGTACCAAAAATACTAATTAATAAAGTAAAAAGACAAACTGCAGAATGAAAGAAAATGTATCCAACAAGTGATACATATCTAGAATACATAGAAAACTCTTAAAGTTCAGTAATTTGAAACAATAGATCCAATTAGAATATTGTCAGTGCTAGAAACAGGAATTTCAATAGGAGCATGATAGTATAAGAGAACTACATTGGTACATGAAAAGATGCTCCCTACTAGGAAAAGCAGGGGAAAACCACACTGGGACATCACTGCACTCTTGTTAGAGGAGCTAAAGCAAAACCTGACAGCACCATACACTGGCATGGATGTGGAGAAATCAGATCATTCTCACACAGCAGATGGTGTGGGAAGTGGTACAGCCCCTTGGAAAATACTATGGCAGTTCCTAAAAAAATTAAACATTCAATTCCTATACAAGCAAACAACTTCTCTTTGCAGATTTGTCCTTGAGAAAATTATTTTCATGCAAAAACTATGCAGAATCAAATTTTGTAATAGTTAAAAATTGGAAACATTTAAAATGTTTTCAGCAGGAAGTAGATTCAAAGTGCTAGATAGGAAATGAAAACTGCACTGACAAGCTGGCAAAACCATTTTAATGAAAGTGCAAATAGACTTTCAGACCTTAAAAACACCATTGCAGCTAGTGAAAATGTAAGAAAGGATCTCTTAAAACAACTAGGATGCAGGAAAAAATAATTCAACATCTGCAAGATGACTGAAAGATAAATAATGTAAGACTAATAGGCATCAATGAGAAAGAAGGAGTCTGTAAAAATGATATAAAAATATGGGAAGAAGTAACAGTAGAAAACTTCCTAAATATGGGAAAAACATCTGAGCTTCAGTGACTGAAGCATATAGAACTCCAAATAACATCAATCCAATTAAAACCACACCCAAACATATAATAATCAAGATCCCAGAAATTCAGCACAGGAACAGTATATTAAAAGCTGCTAGAGAAAAGAAACAGATCACATTTAAAGGAAAAACCATCAGAATAATGGCAGATTTCTCTTTACAAACCATCAAGTCAAGAAGAGCATAGAGGAAAGTACTACAAGTATTGCAAGGAAACAAATTCCAACCTAGACTGATATACCCTGCAAAATTCTCTTTCGAGTTTAATGGAGAAGTGAAATATTTCCCTGACAAAGAATAACTAAAGAATTTCATGATGACAAAGCCAACCCTACACAGTTGACTAAAAGATATTCTACAGAAGGATCAAAATGGCCACAGTTCCATGAAGGAGAATGGAAAGAACCCACCAAATAGGGCAGATAATTAAACACAGGAGAAAAAGAGGTATACCAAAGCAGTCTTTCAACTATTCTTTTGTATACAGCAGCAGAACATGTCCATCAACACGTTATACAAATGGACTTCTGTACCCTATGGGTCATAATTTTGTCTAGGTCTACAGGGTGGATATCAAGGAAATAGTAGTTCAGTCCCACAAGTGACACTTGGCCACCAGTAAGCATCAAGGACACTGTCCACATCCACAACATACTAGAAGTTTGTACAATATCCTATCCCCAAACTGTTACAAGTTCTGGTCATATATTTGCCATTCCAGTATTTATGTTATGCTTTATTCTTAGTAATTCTTTACTACCATGAAAACTTTTCCTTTAGTTGATATTTTTGTATACATTAACCCACTCAAATACTATGCGAGTACTCTGAACTGATTACATATTCATACATATTATATACAACATTCTGGCCTC
>PVKN010009438.1:0-23765 GCA_004027915.1 Capromys pilorides
AAAAAAAAAGAATGCCTCTATCATGAATTCCTCCAAGTCAGTCTGGAATGGTTTCAGTAAAAGCCCAGACCATGCTTCTGATCCAAATCCAATTCTAAATCTCAAATTACAAAGCAAAAGCTGTTTCCAAACTTTTATTACAGTCTTTATGATCATAACATTTATAATTTTTTAAACATTTATTATTATACTGTGGCTTGTTCAAAGACTTCTTAGAAATGTCCCACTCATACTTCAGGCATTAAAAGAGAACCTGTAAACCATCAAGGTGACACTGAGTTTAATGTAAAAATAGTACAGCTAATTAAAAGTTCTTGGTAAATCAGGAGAAGTGACCATGTGCATAATCCTACAAGAAAGTAAAACTCACTTCCAAAGAGCACTGATTACCCACCCAAAAGTGTAAATGCTGGTCATTTCTAACACTGGGAAGTACTATGAACTCTTAGATGAGATTTAAAACGCACCTTTCCTTCCAAAACTTCACTCTTACAAAAACAGGAGGGACAGAGCAGTGACACTTAACTGGAGCAGTGACAGATGGTTCACACTCTCATTTCTGACTCTGTCCTTGAATTTCTGATTACCAAGAAAGGAAACCTCCTTGTTATACTGTAAATCTAGACAGTAAATCTGACTACAAATGAATGCTAGGTGGGGTGTAGGTCTGGGTCAGTTAACAGAGAGTGCAGCAAAACTTGTGCTGTTTGCTGTTACATGTTTACTTACAAGCTAAAAATAAAACACTAAGCACCTGCTTAGGCCAAGTCAGGGACCAGGGTTCAATCCCTGGTACTGGCCCTGGAGCACTGAGTCGGCCATGGAGACCAGGCATGGTGGCACACGCCTGTAATCCCAGGAATGGGGAGCCTAAAAACAATAGGATCACTATGAGTCTGTGCTGCATGGTAAGACTCTACCAAATACATTAAAAAAAAAAAAAAACCTAAACTAGATCTACTATAAAACAAAAATTAATTTCAAATTAAAATCTATATTCTTTTTGGCAAGAGCCAAACGTATGTTTAGAAAATTTGAGGTTTTTTTTAAGCTACAGAGGTGACTCTGAAGACTCCTGATCTTAACAAATGCATGCCACAAACTAACGCAGATGTGACACAGGTGGGTCTCTTAAGAGACAGTCCCAGGCCACGTGACTGGGACTCTCTATATCCTCACATCAGAGATGGAAGGATTCTATCCAACATTAAATGGGTATTCACAATATAATCTGCAGAGAAAACTATGTTTAAAATCCTAAGAAAAAGCAAAAACCATTTATTTTAGAAATAAATTTCCTTCTGTGGAAGTTTTTTTAGTGTTTTTCAAAGCAATAAATTAAGTAAAAATAGTAAGAAAAAAAGAAACATTTTGCTGAGATTTTGTGTATAAAATGTCACCCAGGTGAGAGATATAACTTGGCAGCACAGTGCCTGCCTGGCAAGTACCAAGATCCTGAGTTTGATTATTGACACAATACTTACATAAATAATAGTCACCCCGTCTACAACACAGTCCAAGAAAGTACAATGCAAATTAAACACACAAGAATTTTTTGGAGAAAAACAGAAAACTGCATGGTTAAGACTTGCTCATTTCAAACTGCCAAATACTGAGGTAAAAAAGCTTAAAACTCACATATATATATAAAAAATGTATATATATAAAAACACAGGACTAAATAGCCCAGTTTTTAAAATAGTATGTTTGGAGTGATGCTGAATCAGGAAAGTGGAACTGAAGCAATAGCTTAGTAAATAGTATCTACTGTCAGAATACACAGAAGTAGCTTATTGTTAGTACTACATCTGGCTATACCATGAGCATCTGTATTACAGAATGTAACTTCCAAGGATCATAAGAAAGTAACCACAGTGGCAGAATATGGAAGAGGCTAACGCACATCAAGTATAGAAGCAAAACTCAGTGCTAGAAAACAGATTACACGAACAGCCTTCAATGTGACTAGTGCATCAAGTGAAGATTAAAATTATATCCATTTATATATTGTGTGAAACGTGCAGTTTTTGAGCAAATACATGCTAATATAAAACAGCAGTGAAATACTAATCATGCAGGTTTTGTTACTGACAACAGTGAAGTAATCTGAAAGCCCCTTTCCAAACCGTTTGCAGGATCAGTCTGCTATCCAGACTTCACACAGCTCACTCGCATTCTAACCATCTTCCAGATGTGCGGCCATGAAACTAATTTTACAGAGAAGATCCTAAAGTTGGCATGAGGCTATGAAAGATGTTTTTAAATGAAACATCTAAACCTAAAAAACTACTAACATTGATGAAGTGATATCCAATGAGTAAAAAGCCTGGGCAAGGCCAAGCCAGGGCAGGCATGGTGATGAACACCTGTAATCCCAGCACTGGGGAAGCCGAGGCAGGACTGAAGCAAGCTCCAGGCTACTGTGAACTATACAGTGAGATCATGTCCAAAAAAAAGTCTTGGCAAATTCCAAGAACACTCACATACCTATAAAAAGCTACAGTATAATACAGTAGATGCTGAAGGTTTCCACTTCTCTAACTACTTCAATGTGATGTTTAGAAGATGCCAGCAGACAAAAAGGGGCTGGCTTTTTTATTAAAAGGGCACTTAGCAGCACCATTCAAACCTTAATTTCCTTAGGTCTAAAAATAACACGCTCACTTTATAATACTGAATAAGTTGTCCTAAATGAAAAACTGTGAGGAGTTTGTAAGTGGTACAAACACAGCACTATATTCAAGAAGTTACAGCATTTAAAAATGAACTGCATTTTGTTAGGAAATAACCCCCAGCATTAAAACTAGGGTGTGAACTAAATCATAAATGAAAAAGACCTGTGACATACAACCGGTATTTTATTTATTTATTATTTCTTGTCTTTTTGAGACAGAGTCTCGCTATGCAACACAGGCTGGTCTCAAACTCACATCGATCCTCCTGCCTCAGCCTCCCAAGTGCTGGGATTATAGCTGTGCGTCACCACGCCCAGCAACCAGTATTTTAAAAAACAACCTTATACTTCTCCCATTTTCCCCAACTGCTCCCTCCCCACCATAATAAAGTATCACAAAATCCTTTAATAGACTGTCCCTCTCTAAATTTTGACTTTAACTTTTATATAATCTAACAATGATGGAAAAAGTCATTCTCTAACATTGATGTTCAAGTTACTTCTTTTTATCTTATCTGTGTTGATAGAAGCTCCAACAGCAAATTAACACTTGATTGGAACAGTCCTTATAGATGCACATTCCATTTCATCTCATTTTCCTTTTCCTAAAAAAAGCTAGCAAATAAATATACTGGGAGGCAGAAGGTAATGTCATAAAACTATTAAAGATGGAATTCTATGAAATCATCAAAAGCAATGCAAAAATCAACTCTAAAATTTTGAAACATTTGAATTCACAAGAAATTCTTGCAGTCAATGAAACATTTCAAAAGTAATACATATTTTCACTATTTCATGTTACATACAAATTCTCCTGAGTTATCAAACAGTTGTTCTTGCTATCAAATTTTATTACAAGGTCAATTTTGATAGTTTTGAGATGACAGCATTGTCTTTAATGTGCATCTTAAAAAAAAAAACCCTCAAGTGGAAAAGAGAATTTCCGTTATCACTTTTACATTTTATTACTAGTTCTTCTCAAGCCAATTAAAATTTGGTCCCCAAGACAGTGTAACAATTTTCAGAATTTGCAAAAAAGTTTTGGTTTTATATTTAAACGCAATTAAATTACACTATCTGATCACAATGACAAATCACTTCCACATTTTATCAGCTTTAATCAGACTATGCTTTTAGAAACAGGATGACACTTATGAACTCCAGTAGCTCCATTTTTCTATTGTTATCCAGGACTGATGAAGGTTTTTGTTGTTTCTGCAAATCTTTGCAAATTAAATAATTTCTACCAAAAGGTCTCAGACCAATCCCACCCTCCAAAGATACAATCTCTTTTCAATATACACATCACTCATATGCACGCACACACACCTGTTGCCATGTGGCTTTTTGCAAAACCCACACTGCTTGCTGGGGGCCCACATGGATTTGCTCTCAAATAAGGAGCTATGATCTGAACCTTCTCTTTTTACAGTAGCTATGTTGTCTGGAATGAACAAAGGGGGCTCATCCAAAGAAAAACTTCTGCTGCTTCTTCTCTGACGAGGCTGCAGGTTCTTCTCAGGTCTTTTTAGTTTCACCTTATCCTCTTCCCTACAGGGCTCAAGGCCAGGGTGTTCAGGCTCTTCTCTCCCATGACTGGTGACTCTCGCTGCTGGTGCCTGCTGCTGAGGCTTGTGACATGGTTTGTGGCTGGAATGTAAAGAGTGTCCCACTTGTGCAGGACTAGGATGACCATGAAGCAGCTTATCACTCAAAGAATGAGTTAAAGGTTTGGGAGTCTGCACTGAATTTTCATCCTGTGATATTTTTTTGAATACAGAATGAGCTTGGTTTTTCACAGCCTTAACACCAGAATTACAACTTTGAATCTTGGCTTCCTTTCCACCTTTTTTCCTCAACTTAACAGGTCCATGGACATTCTGCTGGGATCCTGGTTTGTCAGCATTTCGTTTCACACTTTTGATACTCATTTTGTTATGCGCCATCCCATGCTTTGCTGTAACCATTTTCTTCAGAGTATCTGCAGTCAGCTTTTGCTTAGGATGGGTTATAGGTTTTGTGAGTTTGGATTTATTTTTTGACTCTACAAAAGAAACACTACTAGACTGGTTGTTTCTATTATTCTGAAGGTTTGCTGTCTCCTGAGACTCCATTTGGATACTTTCGATAATATTCAACTGTTTTGAATTTTGGTCAGGCACATCGCAAACAGCATTTTCTACAACATTATTTTCTGGTTCAAAAGCACTAGTACCAACCACCTCTAATGCTGATTTACTGAACTCAGTGCTCCCTAACTGTGTATCACCAGATTCTGTGCCTTCACAATAATCCAGGGGCTCCATCTTATTTCTCTGAAGGGAGTTCTCAGCTTTATCAACATCCACAATCTTCAGTTCCAAATTACATTCAGTCACTACATCCACTGAACTAGAAAACCCTCCTAGATTCTTTTCTGTGCTATCTGCATTTATACATGCTACATCATCAGAAATACCAGCAGATGATTCAGGTTCCTCAATAATCTGGTCATCCTCATGGGATAACTTTACTAAATTGTTTGATTCTTGCTCAAGGTTGTCCTTCACCCTCCTTTCTTCCATGGCCTCGGCCATTCTACCTGAAATGGAACCATCCTGCTCATCTTCCTCCTTATCTGAAAACTTAAACAATGGGCTACTAACAGTCTTGGTTTTACATTCCATCAGAGTTTCATGCTTCTTTTCTTCAATTGGGACACAAGTCTCTGAAAGAAGTGGACAATGTAGTCCATGAGATGGCACACTGGCTTCTCCCTGATTAGTACTCTGAGGCCTGGAATCCAACCCTGCATCGTCCCTCTCTTCAAGGTCAGATGAACCTGAAGAGTGACTCAAAGTCGCTGGTCCTTGGGGCACTGCTTCAGTCTGTCCAACGTGGCGGCTGCTCCTCCTGTTCTCCTTCTGATGCTCAGGTTTCAGTGATGCACAGGCTTCGTCTTTACTCTGGCATCTTTCCGGTGGCTTCACCCCTGCCTTGGGGGTAGATACAGTCTTCCCAGACACTTTTTTTGTGCTACTTAAGGGTGTGGCATTTGAACGCTTGGCAATAGTGCTTTGTCGCAAACTTCTTACTTGTTCTATCACAAGGAGAAAAAAATAAATAAAAATGACTTAGCAAAAGCTTTTTTATTTCAGTAAAATTTAAATATATCACTTCTTTATTCTGACCTATAAATCAAATTTGATAATTTTAACCAAGATGTACTAACAGTTACATACACCCACATACACTGAAATATATGTAACTGAACTTGTATATGCTAATTTTATATTTACCAAAATTCTTTGAATCTGGGGGAAGAAACTACGAAATTTGGAATAGTATTATAATTTATGACAGCAGCCGAATGTAGTGGCACACGCCTGTAATCCCAGCACTTGGGAGGCTGAAGCAGGAGGATCAGTGAGTTCGAGACCAGCCTGGGCTACAAAAGTAAGCTCAAGGCCAACCTGAACTGCATAGCGAGGCCTTGTCTCAAAAAAAAAAACAAAAGATAATAATAATAATAATAACAATAACAACAACAATAATAATTATTTATGACAACATATGTCTGAGTCTCTTTTCCACAAGAAATTGGAAGTGAAACTTAGTAAAATGAGCCTCCTTTACTATTAATACTTACTTTAAAGAAATATTATATATTTTAAACATTAAGTCTTTCTAAATATTATTTAAAAACCAGGTATGGTCATAGACACTTATAATCCCAGCACTCTGGGAGAATAAAGCAGGAAGATCACCATGTTTAAGTCCCACCTGAACAAGAGAGTAAGACCTTGCCTCAAAAAATTTAAGTTTAAAAAGAGCTGGGGATGTAGCTCAGTGATAGAGCACTTAACACTGTAAAAGTTTAAATTTTACAAATTTCAAGTGTCAATAAAATTTGAACCTACCATAAAAAGCATCTATGTTAAGAAGCAACTTCAAAACATCTCTTAATTTGTTTTTTAATGTTATTTCTTATATCACCTTTTAGCATACAAGTGATTCCTGAAAAAATGAAGTATATACCAGAGTACCACACTAGATCACCAAAAGAAAAATAATTTTTAAGATTTAAACCAAGAAAATGTGTACAGGTACATATAAAAAAATTTAATAAGGCTTCCTATCAGTAAGAATGACCTTATTAGGGAGGCCAGATAGCTCAGTGGACTAAGGCACCTGCTTTGGCAGAGCGCCAATGGCCAGGGTTCGATCCCCCCACCCCACATGCCGGGCAGGCCCTGCACCCAGGGCATGCTGAGGCTGCAACTGAGACTGGGCATGGTGGTGTACACCTGTAATCTCAGCACTTGGGAGGCTGAAAACAGGAGAATCACTATGAGTCCGATCTAGTAGTGAGACCCTGAACACCCTGTAGACCCTTCCCTAAATACAGGAAAAAAAAAAATAAAAACAACCTTTTTCTATCATGATAAGCCCTCCAGGAAGAGAAACACAAAGTAAAAAGAACTACAAAGAGAACCAGATGATACACTATATAGAAACACAATCAATTTACTAAAATTCAAAATATGAAGCTACTTCCAAGGCTACATATATTTCAGTACCATTAAATCAAATCATCAAGAAAATCACCATGTAAGTCTTCCTTTCAAAGCAAAAGCCTACTACGACTAATACTTCAAACATTTCCCTACTTTATCATTTACCACTGAACTATGCTCCTTCTTTAAGAATCTAACACAGGAGTTGGGGATGTGGCTCAACAGCAGAGCTCTTGCCTTGCATGCACAAGGCCCTAGGTTCAATCTCCAGAACAACAACAACACAAAAATCCACCTCATAGAACAAGGATGTATGTCTTCATTTACCTGGAACAATCTCAGGAGATGCTTACATCCTCAGTGTAGCCTGTAATCACACACTCTTTTATTCCTAAGTGTTGCAGTTAGGAAAATAATACAACTATCAGATACTAGGGACCTTTTCTAATTTCCCTAAGACTTGACATGTGGTCTATATATTAAGGAAGCACTCAACACTTTTTTAATAATTATTTAGTGGATCATAAACAGTTTATAACATGGTCATTCACACACTTCAAAAATAAAATTTTAATGTTTTATTTCAGATGCTTTTTAAACTTTGAAACTATCCATTCTGAAAACAGAATGAAGAATTTTTCACACCCATTACCTTTTAATGAAGGAACAACCTTCAAAACTTAAGTAGTAGCTAAAAATGATAAAGGAGCAGCACAATTGTTAAAATAGCTAATATAATTTTTTTTTCTAAATAGTGATTTATAAAGTAAAAGATGAATTCATTTTTTCTCTACTGAATATGAATTTAATTTAAAGCCTGGCTCTTACAGCCTTTTATTTTATTTTCCCAAATGGTTATTTCATTTATTTCTAAGTCTCAAATATACATATGCCAAATAAGTAACTTTATAAAAATGATTAAAAATATGAAGTAAGGAAAAATCAGATCTGCTTTTCGAATCCTCACTATAGCTACTAAAGGAATTTTCTTTGAAATGGCAAGAACCAAAAGGAAAAGAACCAGAGAAAAGAAAAGAATGACAACTTTTAGAAACCAAATGAGCTGATTTTTAAAAAACAGAATGTGAGACCCCCAAGAGACAAGTAACTAAGCTGGCAGGTTTAGTAAAACCCAACCCACACCATGAGCACCTAACCCCAAACTGGTGGCCTGTTCTCTGGGAAGAAAAACTGAAAATTTCTAGATTAAAAGGCAGGTACATTTAAAACTGGCAGTACAGTACAATACACTTACATTTGTGAAAATAATTGTTGCATACATCAACACTTAAGATACCCCAATCCACTTCTCTCAAAACCCCTATTACTATGCAGTGCCTCCTAAGCTATGAGGACAATCCAACTTCTTTTTTTTTATGGCCGGCTCAGCCTGCTCTGGGGATGTGGCTGGTGCAGCATATGTGCCAGGGATAGAACCAAGGTCCCTAAGCTTTCTTAAGTAGGCACTCTAGACCACTGGACCATCTTGCCAGTCCCCAACATCTGATATAAGGGATTCTGCCAAAACACTGCAGTCACATCAGTGAATGTCAAATCTCAGTCAGCTCTCATTCCTAGAGATCCCATAAGGTGTTTGTTTCCCATCCTCAAACATAAGCACTAGTCAAGGACCAAACACACTGGAAGCCTAATACAAAGGACAAAAGCCAAACCTTAAAAAAAAAAAAAAAAATTAATGAAACTATGCGAAGAAATGCAAATGTTCTGAAATACTGTTAGTATCTCAATAAAGATAAAAGGTATCACATCCATAAAATAAGAATAGACTATTCCCAAAGGGCCACTGCCAAAACCAAAGAACAACTGGAAATACAAGTACAGAATGTGATAAAAAGGTTTGAGGATAAATATGAGGTAATTTAAATAAGGAAAAAGATAAAGAGCTAGAGAATAAGCAGAGTAAAGAAATGGAAAGACCATTTACATAAAAGGACTTCTAGAAAGCAAGGCTTGAAAAAATAAAGAGAATTAATAATGAAATAAATTATTCAAGGAATTTTTCCAGAGATGAAAAATCATTTTCAGAGTAAGGGACATAATTAAATCCTAGATCAATATGCAAAATACACTCATACTAATGGACATCAGCATAAAAAAAAATCAAAATATAGTTGAGTACTAGAGTTAAAGAGGAAGATTATACAAACATCCAGAAGAAAATACATAACATCTTCAAAAAAATCAGAATAGGTGCACGCCTGCAATCCCAGCGCTTGGGAGGCTCACAGCAGGAAGATCACTAAAAGTCAGATCTACGTAGTGAAACTCTATCGACTCTGTACTAAATACAGGGGGAAAAAAAAAAAAAAAAAAAAAAATCAATAAATATTTTACAAATACTGAGTTAGACGACGCAGCAACAAATTCAAATGTCTAAAAAAAACCCCATGAATTTCAACCTTGAATTCCATATTTCACTCAAACAACAACTACATTCTAAGAAGAGATTCATTAAGTCAAGAAATAGAGAACATTTTAAAAGTATATCGTTATACTCCCTCTTCTCATAAGTTACTGGAAGAGGCACATTACAAAATGAAGGAGTTCAACCAACACAGAGCAAACAGGAAATAACAAAGCAGATTCTTTAAACAGATGCCCAATGGACAGCCTTGACAGGTTTACACCAGGCACAGAGGGCACGTGCCAGTTCACTGAACAGTGGATCAGAGGCACCAGGAAATGCCTCCTCATTAAATGAAAATGACAAGAGGACATTCTAGTGGGTAGAATAAAGACAACTGCAAAACAAGAACTACAGTACACAAGGGAAGAGTAAAAACAATCAAATCTGAACAAACAAAATACTGTAGAGGAAAGGAAAAATCACCAGTTTTATTACATGAATCATTTCTAGCATATAACATAGAAAGCTAAGTAATTACTACTCATCTAGCAAAACTATATTAATGGGTGGATATGAAAGTGTCTATTTGTGCAAAGGAGACAAGAAAAGGAAAAAGAATATCCAAAGTGTGATATCAAAAGCAATGCAAGCCTGGCGTGGTGGTGCACACCTGTGATCCCAGCACTTAGGAGGCTGAGACAGGAGCATTGTTAGCAAATCTAAAGCCAAGTTGGGCTACATAGTGAACCCAACACCAGCCTCAACTGTACGGTGAGATGCTGTCAAAAAAAAAAAAAAAAAAAAAAAAAAAAAAAAAAAAAAAAAAAAAAAAAAAAAAAAAAAAAAAAAAAATCAAGTAACAATAACAACAACAGATCAAAAAAGGAGAACCTGCAATCCCAGCACAGCAGAAGGCTGAGGCAAAGAGGACCACAAATTTGAGCCCAGCCTGGGAAACTCAGCAAGATGATACTGAGTTCAGTCCCTAGTACTGTCAAGAAAAAAAAAAAAAAAAAAAAATTTAGAAGCAACATGTGCAAGCTACCTAGAGTCAAAAATAAATATCAATGGCCGTCAAGATAGCTCAGCAGTCTAAAGTACTTGCTTAGGTAAGCACGCAGAGAACACAGTTTGATCCCCAGCACAACATGCTGGGCCAGCCCCACCCCCAGGGTGGGCTGAACTGGCCACAAAAATTAATTAATTAGCAAAACTAACTGGAAGGATTTAACAGTAGCTTCCTCTAGGAATCAGAAAATGGGTGGTGGGTACTGGAAGCTTCTACAACAAACTGATAACATTTCAGTTTGAAAATCAAAGTGCTTGTCATTAGCCAATATCAAAAAGTATGATCTGTGCTTTATAAGCTAACGCATTTGCTCCTAGAACTCTGATTTTCTAGCTGAGCCTCTTTGGAAGATTACCTTGTGCCATTAAACGAGGTGATTTTCTTGGTGATCTCACTGAGTTTTCTTCTACTTTGTCCCTCAAATTCCTGTTAGGTAAAATCAATTCTTCATCATCAATGTTATCATTGCCACTTTCTTTAACAACTCCTTCATCCATAATATCGTCAAGACCAACAACTAGAAAAAGACAAAAACATAAAAAATTAATTTTAAAAATATTGTGGGGCAGCTCATAAAACAATGTATTTTAATACTACACATACAAAAATCTAGGCTTCTTCCTAATATGTGATACTACCACTACTAAGCGCTCAGATCAATTCAGTATGACAAACTTCTGTTTTATGAGGTAACTAGTCAAAGAGAAGACTAGTTATAATCTTTCATGATTTGACCTCAATCACCACTTTTATTTATCATTTGCTACTCCCCTGAGAAAGTGATACACTTTGAGTAATCAATTATCCCAATGTTGCATACCTTGAAACACTTGCCAGAATCCAATGATCTAATTGGATCATAGTACTTAGATGTTTCATGTTACAACGCTGAGGGTAGTGAACACCGGTGGGGGTGAGCAATACAACTTCCCTTTCTCCAAATGGTGGGGAAAACAGATGGTTTAATACAACCATGTATTAAATTAGTTTCTCCTCAATGAAAGACAAAGCCATTTATTTGGGTAGATGGAAAGAAAATTATATAGACTGACACAAAGAAATATGAATACTGTATTCAGATTCTCATTAGGTTTGTTTATGTACAAAACAAAGAGCACGTAAGTAGCAAATGTGTGACTCATTCTAAAGTGAAAAGTAAAAACAATCAAATCTGAAAAGACAAAGCACTGTAGAGAAAAATAACCAGTTTTATTTTACATGCATGAAATCTTATACAAAAAAGGGGAGAGGACCACTCAAAGGAGATTCACATTCCAATTCCTGCTAGAGCATTTAAATTACAGTAACCTGTTTTCTTTATCTCTAAAATGTGAATGACAATATTTGTCCTACCTACCTCACAGAGTTGTTGTGTGAATCAAGTAAGATGAAGTATAACTCACTCAGTAAGATTTAGAGCACTACACAAATGTTAATTATCTTCATCCTAGAGGTCAGAAGGAACCTCACTCAAGAAGTAATCTAGTTCTCATCTCTGTATCCAAGTAGCACTTCATTTAAAAAGAGCTCAACAAGATAGTGGTCTATCCTAAAATTTAAAGAGAATAAAATTCTTCATGAATATACTTTCAAAATGGTACAACCTTCCTGAAAAGCATTTGACAACAGAATCACAAGACTCTTCATACCACCTAACCGAGATAAACTACAAAGAACAGAAATAAAGAATAGATTGCGAAGAAAATACCTAGGAAAAAAAAACCTGATCCTTGTTAGAAACAATCAGATGAAATCCATGTGTTTTACTTTAGACAGAGTAAAAAAGGTTGCCAGGAAAAAGATGAAAATTATATGAATAATGATAAGTAGTAATTTTATAAAAGATAACACATTGTTTTCTATTTTCCCAATGTCCTGATGTAGGCATGTCATACTCTCAAAACCTGAGCCCATGCTTTTAACACTACGTTGCATGAGCAATGTTTTAATGCACAACATGCTTCACCAAAATTAGGACCTACTGACTACTGGGGTACAGGTGAACAGGACATCCAGGCAGGCTATTCCTTCGTGATGGGAGTATTTATGCAGCCCATACTGACAAATGTTTGTCCCCAAAATTTTGACATTAGATAAGCAGGTCCATTGTGATCATTCTAAAAGTAAAATTAAAATTATTTTTCTTGGGCTGGCCACATGACTCAAGTGGATTAAAGGGTCTGCTTAGGCAGACACAAACATCAGGTTTGACCCCCTGGCATGCCCTGCTGAGGTGAGCGAAACTGGGTATGGTGCCCCTGCTTGTAATGCTAGCACTTGGGAGGCTGAAAACAGGACGATCACTACGAGCCCCATCTATGCAGTGAGATCCTGTACTAAATACATTTTTTAAAAAAAGAAACTACTTTTCATCTCTCTCTCTCTCTTTTTTTTTTTTTTTGGCAGATCCAGGAATTGAACACAGGCCTTTCTACTAAGCCATCTCTCCAGCCCTTTCCATCTCTTATTTTATATAAAAGTATACAAAATCCATTACTAAATTGCATAAAAATGCAGAAGAAAATTACAAGTTACCAATTACTATCTCTAGCAATAAGGTAGATAAAAAATACACAGTTTAACCTTTCTGTTTTCTAAACATTCTACGATTATGTGTATCTTTAGCCAGGAGAGGAAAAAAGGGGGAAAAAGACTAATAGTGTCTGTTCACAAGACGTGAAAGGTATGACTTTTACAGCTACACTGCAAAGCAGAAATAGGATTTAGCCAAATCCAAAGGTCAATTACTCGATTTTAAGTTATTTCCCAGCAGCATCTGACAGCTGATTTCGTTCTTCTCAATTAGCTTCTATAACATCACCAGCCACTTCTCTTCAGTAGCATGCTTGCAGACAGCCACAGAATTGGAACTATCCAACAGTTCAGTCCTTCCTGTCTCACCTTTATTTCTCTCCTCATACACAGGCACTCCTAGGTATCCCCATCTAGTCCTACCTATACTCTAATGGCTCCCACAGACTGGGTAATTTCAGTAAAGAAAACCTCAATTTGCCCATTTGTTTGAACTCTGGAGCCAGCTTTAACTCATCTCTCCATACCATTCCCCAAATGCTAGCAAGAAGGAATATCCTGCCAGCTTTATCTACAAAACGCATCACTCATCATCTCCATAGCTAATACTGTACTGCGAATCATCATCATTTCTCATCAACACACTATAAGTTTCCTAGCACCCCATATTCCTCAACTGCAAATCATCACCCCAAACAGTTTACAGTTGTCACTGTGATTCTTCCACAACATTAATCAGCTGTCACATTCTCCTGATTGGGACACTCCAAAACTTTTAAAGTCCAAAGCCCTATCCACCTTTGCTGACTGGCTCTATGCCTATTCCATAGACCTTTGCTGAGTACAAAAAAAAAGGTCAGACCACCTCAGGCTCTTTGTACCTGTCATTCCTTCCCAATGTGTGAAGGAATATTGTCCTAGATATCAACAAAGCTCACTCTTTAACTTTTCAAAGAAATCACTCTATGCCAAACAATTTCCCATCACTGCTAACTGAACCCCAGAATATTTTATCGTTTAAAAAATGTTCATTGACACACTGGGGATATAGCTCAGCGGCATCAAGTACAAGGTCCTGAGCTCAATTCCTACCCCCAAAAAATAAGTAAATAAAAAAGAACCAGAATACACCTAGTGACATATTCTTCTCAGGGCTGAGGAGACAGCTCAGTAGAATAAGCACTTGTCTGACAAGCGCAAGGGCCTCAGTTCGATCCCCGGTTATGAAAAAAAAAAAAAGAGCATGTGGAATGTTTACCAACATGCTGCACTCAAAAGACGTTCTCTGACATAAAATATTGCCTATTTTATCCACCAAAGCTAAGTTCTCCAGTGGTAACCTATTTCTGGCTCGAAGACCTGTAAATATGTACAGGACTGTATTAAACAATTCTGTACATATTTAGGTACTCCAGAAATACTTGCTGAATAAAAGAATTAGAGGAAAGGTCAGCAAAACTTTAATTTTTTTAAAGAGAAAAATGTTTCAATTAATCCCAACAGAGAAGCTGAAGGGCCAGGGATATAACTCAATGGCATGGTACCTGCTGGCAAATACAAGGTCCTGAGAAGACAGACACTGGAAGAGCAAATTTAAAAGACAGTGGCATCATTTTTGAATATACTGAGATAAAAAAACAAAAAAGGAAAAAAAAAAATAACATTAAGATAATAATAACTACACAGACCACAAAGAGTACATAGAAATCGAAAAAAGCAAGCACTGGATAAGATACACCAAAAAGGAAAGAGAAAAAATCCCCTAGTTCTGCACAAAAGAGTGGATCAGATGACAATGGATTACAAAGTGAACAGGTGAATAATGAAACTAATTACAGTCTCTTTATTTTTAAGTGAATTTAATGGCAAAAGAAAGATAAAGGGAACAATCAGTTGCAAAAGCTTAAAGAGATTAAAAACATGTTTTTTCTACAAATTTGACAGATGGAAAAGGCAGAGACCAAGGAGGTAGTAAGGTAGGAGGGTACACTTTACTGAGGAGATGGATGTAAAGAAGGGAAAAGTAGAACAAAAGCTGGAAGTGGAAAGACGAAAGGAGAGGAAGGAAACTAGGAAAAAATGACAGAGCTAACCATGTTTGTATGTTCTAGAAAACAACTTTGAAGTGTATTGACACTTAGAGGCTGTGCTATGGTTTGACTTTGTCTGCCAAAAGTTCAGGTATAGGGGGAAGAGGGAACAGAACAGAATGTTAAAATTATATTAGGTCATGAAGTGGGCTTTTGAGTTAGCTCAGAGGTTTAAGTGCCTGTGCAGGCAATCCCAGTCAGGCGCACGGGATGACAGTTTGATCCCAACACCCACCCATAAGGCAGCCTGAGCCAGCCAAAAAAAAAAAAACGTCATGAAGATGAACACCCGTGATGGTATCTGTGAAGAAAAAAGCACCGTTAGTGTGCTTGCTCTATCTGACCCTGTGACACCTCCCCTCAACATGTCAATATACACAACACGATTCTCACAGATGGACACACCACACCACTCTTTGAATCCTGAGCCTCCAGAAGCTAGCAAACTTCTAGTCTGTGGAATTCAGTTACTGGAAAATGAACAAAGACAAAATGAATCAAAAGCCTCATGGTCAACAGGCTACAATCAGAATAAGACTATTTGAGATGCTTCTCAAAGATAAGATTTACAAAAGTATTCTTTTCTTGTACTCCTGCTCCACCTGGCATAACTTTTTCACATCAAAAATTCCATCTCTGTAATGAATCAAACTCCACCTGCTCCCAAAGATTCTAGAACATTCATGCTGAACAAGACTCCCAACAAATGAAATACCGTCAGCGTGTCTTGCGAGTTAAATAAAACATAGCAAGGGGCTGGAAATTTGGCTCAGCAGTAGAATGCTTGCTTAGCAAGCTGGAAGCCCTGGGTTTGGTCCTGGCACCAAAAACTAAACAAAACATAAACAAAAACAAAACAAAACAACGAAAATGACTAAGAATTACACCTGGTACTTAAAAATCCCTACGTTAACTTTTCTGCAATCTCTTCCTCAGTTACACTGCCATAAAAATTATGACTTCCTTCTCTCTTTTTCACTAGCGTATATTACACAGAATCATGAGGTTCATTTTTGTACAACATGTACATACAAATTATGCACAAGATATTCTGACTGTTTCTATCTCCCACTACTCCCCTCCCCCATCCTTGTGCTCTTTCCAATTCCCTTCATCTTTTTAAATTGTCTACCTTCTCTAATGCCCCTATTCCTCAAACTCTTTACTGAAATTGAAAGTGAAGCAATACTCTCAAATTCATTCCAGGAAGAAAGCATTACTTTGAAACCAAAGCCAGAGAAGGATCCAATCAAAAAGAGAACTACAGGCCAATCTCTCTAATGAATGTAAAATCCTCAATAAAATACTGGCAAACAAAATGCTGCAAATCACTAAGATTATATAACATGACCAAGTATAAGTCATCCCAGGGATGCAGAAATGGTTCAACATACACAAGTCAGTAACTACGAACACTACAGTAACAGAACCCAGGAGAAAAACCACAAGATCATGTCATCAGAACCAGAAAAAAACTTTGGACAAAAATCTACCATTCACTTATGACAAACTCTGTACAGAAACTGGAACACAACGTGCTTATTGCAATCTGACAAAATCCATCTATGACAGCCCAACAGCCAATATCACACTAAGTGGTCAAAAACAGAAAGCTTTCACTCTAAATCAGGAACAGGACAAAGCTGCCCACCACCTCGCTTATTCAGTCTTTTCTGGAAGCACTCACCAGAGCAATTAGACAAGCGTAGGAAATAAAACAATAGCAAACAAAAAAAGTTATATTACCTTTATTTGCTGGCAACATAGAAGATTATCATGTCAAAAACTTCACCGAAAGATTTTTAGATTTAATAACCAAATTCAATAACACAACAGAATACATCAACACTCAATAGCATTTCTGTACACAAATAACAAAGTCACTCAGAAATTAAGGAAACAATACTTCTCACATTGCACCAAGAAAGAAAGAAAGAAAGAAAGAAAGAAAGAAAGAAAGAAAGAAAGAAAGAAAGAAAGAGAGAAAGAGAGAGAGAGAGAGAGAGAGAGAGAGAGACAGACAGACAGACAGACAGACAGACAGACAGACAGACAGACTTAGGACTCAATCTAATAAAGGAAAAGTACAGTATTGTGAAATATAAGACCTAAGAGGAACTGGGCATGGTGGCACAAGCCTATAACCCCAACACTTAGGAAGCTGAGGTAGGAGGATCATAATGAGTTCAAGATTAGCCTAGATTACAAAGTGAGCTCAAGGCCAGCCTGAGCTGCATAGTGAGACTCTATATTGAAGAGACTTCAAAAAAATAAATAAAAAGATCTAAAGAGGATATTGCAAAACATAAAATTCCCTGTACTTGGATAGGCAGAACCAAAATTGAGAAAATGGACATATTTTCAAAACAGTTACATAGATTTAATGCAGTTTCAATCAAGATACCTACAGCACACTTCATAGAAGTTTTCTAGTTCCAAAGTTCATTTAGAACCAGAAGAAATCTAGAATAGCAAAGGCAATTATGGGCTACAAAGGCAAAGCAGGGGGCATCACAATTCCTAACCTGAAATTATACAATAAAGCTACTATGATAAAAATCAACATGGTACTGGAAAAAAGCACACCACAAAACCAGACACAAGATCAGTGTAATAAAATAGAAGATGTAGATATAACTCCAAAAACATTCAGCCACCTCATCTTTGTAAAAGGGGCCAAATGGTGCTGTAATAATGACATTCCACATAATGAAGATTAAAAGTAGACCCATACCTCTCAACATGCAAAAAAAGAAAAAAAAAAAAATACAGTGGATCAAAGATCTTAATACTAAAACAGAAACATTCAATCTGCTGGAATATAATAAAGGTAAAACTCAAAGACAGAGAGGTATATATAAACACTATAAACAAAATCGTAAACACATAGACAATACAAGGAATCAACTGGAATCTCATCATTATTAAAAAGTTTTTGCATAGCAAAAGAAATTAGTAACAGTGTGAAGACACAACCCACAGAATGTAAAAGCAATTTTGCCAGATGTTCCTTCTACAAAGAACTCTAGAATACATAACTGGAAAAAAAAAAAAAAAGATCCTCCAAATGTAAAGACTCAATCCAAAATTGAACATCTGAAAAGACTTCCTAGATGAAGTAGAAATAGCACGCAATATATGTATTTCTTATAAAGTTCAACAAGGGGCAGGCCAAATAACTCAGTGGACTAAAGAGCCTGCTTAAGCAGAGTGCGCAGCCGGGGTTTGTCCCTGGCTTGCCAAGTCGAGTCAGCCCCACAGAGCAAGTGATTGAGACTGGGCATTGTGGCGCATGCCTGTAACGGCAGCACTACAGGAGAAGCACTACAAGTCCAATCTATATAGTGAGACCCAATAGACAGACCCTGTGCTAAACACATTAAAAAAGAAAAAAATTAATAAAACAAAAAAAGTTCAACATCTTCATTTGAGAGTTGGACTTTTTTTAGGGAAGGGTCTACAGGGTGTTCAGGGTCTCACTACTAGATCGGACTCCTAATGATCTGCCTGTTTACAGCCTCCCAAGAGCAGTGATTTCAGGCGTGCTCCACCATACTCGGTCTCAATTGCCATCTCAGCAAACCCCAGGGGCAGGACTGGCACACAGGTCCAGGGATCGAGCTCCTGGCCCCTGCTTACAGGTGATTGACTGATTGATTGATTGATTGATTGACTTTTGAGACAGGGTCTCACTATGCAGTTCAGGCTGGCCTTGAGCTCACTTTTATAGGCCAGGCTGGTCTCAAACTTGCACCAGTCCTCCTGCCTCAGCTCCCATGTGCTGGGACTTCAGGCATGCTCCACCACACTCAGTCTCAACTGCTATTTCAGCGGGCCCTGAATGCGGGGCCAGCACAGTAGGCCTGGGGATCAAACCCTGGCCCCTGTGCCTGCTTGCAGGTACTTTAACCTGCTGAACTATTTGTCCCTTAGAGTTGGATATTAATACTGAGATTCCATCTCATCCCTGAAAGAATGATTATTATCAAGAAATCAAACAATAACAAGTGCTAGCATAGAATGGGGAAAAGGAAACCCTTTCCGCTAAGGAGTATAAATTGGTACAATCACTATGGAAACTCGTGTGGAGATTACTCAAAAAAACTAAAACCAGGGGTTACATTTATCCCAGCCATTGCCCTTGCTGTTATTTTCCTGAAAGTGTTAAAAGCATCAAAGCACAGTGATGTATGCCACACTCATGTATATAGCAGCACTATTTGCAATAGCTGAATCTTAAGCTGCCCAGATGCCCAAGAGTTGATGAACGGATCAAGAAACTGTGGGCTCTTGAGACATTTTTAGGTAAATGGATGTACCTTCAGACATATTTTTAAGTGAAACAAATGCAGCATACACGTGTATTGCATCATCTCCCTTGCATGAGACTGAAATGATAAATGTTATGGTTTATGTCTAGTTGTCCCCCCAACGCCTCACACAGCCACTGGGGCAGGCTTCTAGAGTTTGTGATTAACTCATGATCTAATGCTGGGATGGTGGGAGTATTACTCTTGCTCTGGGGTAGACAGCCTGAGTACAAAACAAGGCAGGAAAAGAGGCTTGCTAGCTGCACAGCAGCTGCTCCTCCCTTTGCTCTTTGCTGTTTTCTGCCATCAACAGCTGCCCTCTGCCATACGCCACTCTGCCTTGGAGCCACCCTGAGTATGGACAGAAACCTCCACTAACTGTGAGCTAAATGAACCTTTCCTTCCTTAATTTTGGGTGTTGGGTATTTTGTCCCAGCAACAAGAGAAAAGTAACTGAGAGAGTAAATAAGGACCAGAACAGATGAAAGATATTGAGAAGTAGGAAGAAAATGTTCAAATGAAAGGGGGGGGGGGGGAATTAAAAAATAGGAAGAATAAATGGAAACAAATCATTCATAAATTAGCAGGGGAAGAAGAGTTGGAGGAAAGAAGAGATTTTGGAAAGAAACGAAAAATCAAGATATATTATGTACAGGGCTGGCGAGATGGTTCAGCGGTCTAAAGCGCCTTCTTAGGAAAGCTTGGGCAATCACAAGGACCATGGTTCAATCCCTGGCACCATATGCTGCACCAGCCCCACTCCCAGGGCAGGCTGAGCCAGCCACTGAAAAACAAAAACAACAGAAAAAAAAAAAAAAAGTCAAGATATATTATGTACAGCTACAAATTCCCTATGATGAATGTGATCATAATATGTATCAAAAGAATACCAACAAAATTAAAAACAAGTTGTTTACCTTCTTTCTACGTTTGTAATCTTTTCTAGGTTCCACATGTGCATTTCCCTGGTTTCAAATGTCCTCCAACATAAATCAACCACTTTTTTTGAGTACCTGCGCTTTTTCTTCCAATCTCCGTATGTTTAAAGATAGAATCAATTAAAGACAGTACGGAATGAGTAATCTCTGGCTAAAACTTCCCCTATTAAGTACCAATACTTATAAAAAGATCATGTTTCAACTACCTCTGCTGAGAAAAATGAACAAGAGTAATTTTCCTGCCCAGAATAATATCTATTCTTGGGTACCTTATCTCCCCCCTTGTTGCCACCACAAAGCAAAAATAAGATGCAGCATTAAAAAAATAAATTAAAGTGCCTGCAAGCAGGCGCAGGGGTTAGGGTTTCAATCTCTGAGCTGGCAATTGAGACTGGGCGTGGTGGCGTAATCCCAGCTCTTGAGAGGCTGTAAACAGGCAGATCACTAGAGTCCATTCTAGTAGTGAGATCCTGAACACTTTGTAGACCCTTCCCTAAAAATATATCCATATCCTTTAACCTGACATAATATTATATGTCAACCCCAAATCATCTTAATTAGACTTAACTGTTCTAAATTCTGTCAAGTCTAAGTGAAGATGTCCTGATAACAACACTACTCTGGACTATTATTTTCAAGCTATCTTTAGGGGGTGGGGGGACAGGGGTGAAAGAAGAGAGGGGAAGAAGAGAAGGAAGTGTTCAGAGAGAAGGGGTGAGGAAGGAGGAAGGTAGGTGAAGGGAGAAAAGGGAAAATGGGGGAATCATTACCAATCAAACATTTGGAGTTAAATATATTGCATCTCTCAACAATTGGGATTGGTTTCAATCATTTTACCACCACAAAAAGGGGAGAGTTAAAGCGAGAAACACTAGAGAACTCTTCACATTTGGCACATACTAATTATGCTGGCAGTACAAACACCAAGCTCAGCTCAACTACTTCTAAATCAGTTATTTACCCCACTATAAGGTTGACATTAAGTGCCAAACACGGAAAGAAAAAAAAAAGTGTATCTTTCTAATTGCACAACAATAAAAGGAAGTTATCTACTTTACAAGGCTTGTAGTTTTTGAAGTTGATTAACAAAATGTAGAGATTAATTTCCCTAGCTTTCTTATACAGTCAAGAGACTACCCACCCTCTACTGGTCTACTCTTCGGTGAGAGTTCTTTCCATAAGCAAAGACTCAAAGTTCACTCCAAGAGAGTAGTGAATGATAAACTACCAAGCTGTGTATTACGTGTAATACAAGTAACCATTTGGAGGTGGGTTTATCTTTTGTAAAAGATAACACTTGCACACCTATAATCCCAGCACTTGGGAGGCTGAGGCAGGAGGATCACTACAAGTCCAATCTACGTGAGACCCTGCGGACACTGCAGACCCTGTCTTAAAATACAAAAGAAATTCTTCTTACTGTTATCTTCAGTTAGTCCAACATGTTAAATCACCTTTCTGCTGTAACTTATGTATTTAATATACCCTAAAGTCTTACATCTAGCAATCATAAATATTTCAACTTTTGCCAAAATTGAATTTATGGGTATTTTATAGAAAGGCAGCTTTCTATGAACAAGCTTAAAAAAATCAAAGCAAGTTCAGTGTATTTAGTGTAAAACTATAGGCTTCAACACATTAAAGCCACTTGATAAGGAAAATAAGTATGTGGCATAGGGTAGCTGTTTACTACACTGATTTTTCATAAAAACCCCTAAAAAAGAACATGTGTAACAAAATATGAATAAGTTATATCATAGACTTTTCCTTTTATTCACATTTTCTAGTCATCTTGTATTAAAAACAAATGTTCTGGGGCCAAATAGCTCAGTGGACTAAAGCGCCTGCTTAGGGAGAGTACAGCACCTGGGGGTTCAAGTTCAATCCTCGGCATGCTATGCTAGCCTCCCCGACACACACCCTGAGATGATGACTGAGACTGGATGTGGTGGCATGGGCCTGTAATCCCAGCTCTTGGGAGGCTGAACACAGGTGGATCACTACGAGTCCGATCTACATAGTAAGACCCTGTAGAACCTGTACTAAATTAAAAAAAAAAGAAAAAAAAAAAAGTTCCGTCCAAAAAATTTTACAGGCCGGGCGTGGTGGCACATGCCTGTAATTCCAGCACTTAGGACGCTTAAGCAGGAGGATCGATGTGAGTTCGATACTAGCCTGGGCTACAAAAGTGAGTTCAAGACCAGCCTGAACTGCATAGCGAGACCCTGTCTCAAAAAGACAAAAAAAAAAAAAAAAAATTCCAGGGACAGCAAGATGGTTCAGGGATCTAAAGCGCCTGCTTAGGAAAGCCTAGGCAACCGCAGGGACGACGGTTCGATCCCCGGCACCACATGCTGCGCCAGCCTCTCTCCCAGAGCTGGCTGAGCCAGCCATAATAATAATAGTAATAATAATAATAATAATAATAATAATAATAATAAGAAACAGTTTGAACATACATGCAAATGTTTACAGAAAGAAGCTAAAACATTTTAAAAAGGTTTTTCTTAGAAGAAATTGATATTGGTGTCACATTTTTATATTTAGAATTGTTTAGCAAAGTTATAAAAGCACAGTTTTACAGGCTGGCTTGTTTTGGTTCTATCAACAGCCAGGACCCACTTTCCCTCCACACTTCTCTCTCGGAGCCTAAAGTTCTTTCATGGAAAAATGCAGATATAGTGACCTTTCACTGAAGGCTTGCTATGAAAATAAGCCAGTGTAGCTTTAAACACAGTGTTTAACATGCAAGCAACAAGATCTTTAGAACTTTATTTATTTATTTATTTATTTATTTATTTATTTATTTATATTATGGCTGGCTCAGCCTGCCCTGGGGATGGGCCTGGTGCAGCATGTGGTGCCAGGAATTGAACCGTGGTCCCTGCAGTTGCCTAAGCTTGCCTAGCCAGGCGCTTTAGATCTAGATCACTGAGCCATCTTGCTGGCCCCACAAGATCTTTAAACTGTGATGATCACCTATCTTAGGGAACATATTCTCAAAACGTTTTCTATTGCCCTGCGTATTCTGTACTTTTACTGCCAAACTATTCAAATTATTGTCAAGATTATCCTATCAAGTTAATAAGTGAGATGACAATTTTTCTCCAAAAATTAGTATTTGAATTTTGCCCTTAATACTATGAATTACCTTTAATTCTCTTAAAAATATGCACTAAGTACCTACTTCACAGTCCTAGATTATTCTAGATAACGATACAGAATTCTCAGGACAAATAATTGGTTTCTTACACAAATAAATGTCAAGGGAAAAAAGATACAGGCTGA
>PVKN010009439.1:0-23773 GCA_004027915.1 Capromys pilorides
GGGGGGGGAGAGATCATAAGATGTCTAATATCATTTGAAGCCAGCCTGAAATACCAATAAAAGTTCAAGGCTGGTCTCAAATGTAGACCAAAACCTTATCTCAAAAAGCAGAATAAATAAATAAATAAAATAAACAAAATAAAATAAAATCTATGCACAGCTGGGGGTGGGAGGACCCAACAACTTGGCTTTATTTAGTAAAACAAAATACACATGCTTAAAATTCAGAATTACATTTCTCTATATATGCTAAAAAATTCTGTGTACAGCACCAGCATCCATTAGAATGTTCATAGAAGTATTTGAAATGAAAAAAAAAAAAAGAACCAAGTGAAATGGCCATCAGGAGCAGAAGGCTAAGGAAAATGTATTTCTTTCACGCCCAGAATATGGAAGCACAGATTTTTCTTTTCTAGAGACAGGATCTCACTACGCAGTCCAGGTTGGCCTCAAACTCACATGGATCCTCCTGTATCAGCCTTCAACAGTATGGGATCACATGGGGCTGGGGAAATAGTTCAGTAGAATAGGTGCTTGCCTGGCAAGTGCAAGGGCCTGAGTTCAATCCCTGGTGCCGATCAAAAAAAGTCTGGGATCACAGATGTGTGCCACCATGTCCGGCCCCACTTACGCAGTTCATGAACAAGTAAAACTAGATGTGAATTCAAAGATACGAGGCAAAGCCCTAACAATGAAGAGGAACCGACAGCAGAGTGCTCAGGACGGCTACTCGGAGTGCAGGACAGGGACCGGCATATGCACAGCTTCAAATTGTGTGGCACACACCACAGCTCATTATGTTTCTTTTTGTTCTTTTTTGAGACAGTGTCTTGCTATGCTGTCCAGGCTGGTCTTAAATTTGTGAGCTCAAGAGCTTGTGATCCTCCTGCCTCAGCCTCTCAAATAACAGGGGCTACAGGTGTGTGCCATCACATTCAGTCTATATATCCCTTCTTTTATGTAAGATACTTCTATAAGGATTCTTTTGTAACTTTTTATATTATTTACTAAACTTTTTAGCCACCCAAAAGATTATCAATCATTCCAACTTTGTCAATTTAAAAGGTTTTTTTTTTTCTTTAATCTCTACAAAGAACTGGAAAATTATGTGCGAGTGTGTTCCTTAGAGGCCGGGCTTGAGGACTTGCCAGCTTCTCTTCTCCCAGCCTTGTTCTTCCTTGCCATTCTCAGGGTGCCACGGAGCTGCCATAGGGCACCCCCACAGGTTCACCACGCCATGTTTCCTACACCTGCCCAGGGGCCAGGGCCAGCCCAAGCACCTCCTTTTTCTGTCCTATGATCACTGTTCTCCTGCATGTTGTGTTCTTTAGGAAAGCAGCATGCTTAGGAGATGGTACTCCTCAGAAACTACGTGTGACCTGGGCAGGGTGACCTGAGACTCTGCCCCCAGATTTGTGTTCAAAATTTCCCATATCAGCTTAAATGAAGGGGGGCTGTGCTCCTCCTACACCCAACAAAAAGGACTTCTCCACAGGCATTAACGAAGTAACTGCAGGCCAGGCGGGCACTGGCAGTATGGAGAGGCTGTGTGTGGGCTTGCACTGAACTACTCTGTCAAGTGCATGCACAGAGACTGGACTCTCACCTCAGGCATGCGTGCAGGGACATCACCCGCAGCAGCCACTGACTGAGGGCTGTCAGGTGGCTGAGGGGATGGATCATGAGAGAGGAGCAGGAGAGCCCGCCACTCAGAGCCTCAATCCCCATATTCCCCCCACCCCGGTCTAATCTTTCAGGTTGAACACAGTGCTCCTTGTGCACAACAAAACAAAGGCACAACCACGGCTCACCTGCAGGCTGGGAAGAGAAGGGAGTGTAGCAGGTACCAGAGCAGTTTCCTGTTTGCTAGGCACAGGCCTGTAAGCCAACTGCTGTGCTGTCCGGATGCAACTTTCCACCCAAGGAGCAGGGCACAGCCGTGATGGCTGGCAACACCCTTAAACCACCTTCCTCTGCCAACAACTCAGTCCTCTACACTGGCGGGAAAAGACTGACATCTGCCCCCAAGACCCTGGCCACCCTTCTATCCACTGCCTGCCAAGGTTGTGCTGAAAAGGGGTGCATTTCCTTTGCAGGAGTGAAGATGTACACAGGTTAAAGACGGGTAGTGAGAGGCGCCACAGGAGGACACCCAATACCAGATCTGGGAAAAAAATCAAGAACCAACTACCCTGTGATGTTTTACCTCTGACCCCAGACATGTTCTGGGACACACGTACAGAAGCAGCAGCAACGGCAGAGGAGCAAACACGGCTGGTACCGGAGCAACGCACCCTCTGCCTGTGGCAGCGCCAGCGCATACGCAGTGGGGTTAGTCTCAGGCCTCAGCCTTCTCACCCCAGCCTAGGCAATCTGAAAAGGAAAACAAGCCCTGCACACTCGCTTCCGCCTCCTCCCTTCTGGGAGTCAGCTGCCATGGGAAAGCCCTGCTCTCTGACCCCGGGCCAGGACAGGCTCTTCCGTCCACAAAGCCAGGCCCCCAACCTGAGAGGAAAAGTTTTGACTCCCATCTGCCACTCAGTTCAGAATGAGACATGAGGCATAGTACTCACAAACTTCCACCTGAAATTCTCCCTACTAACTCCTTTCTGCCTACCAAATACTTTCTTACACTATTTTTAAAAAGTGTAAACATTGGGGAAGCTGAGGCAGGAAGATCAATGTAAGTTTGAGGCCAGTTTGGGCTACAAAGTGAGTTCAAGGCCAGCCTGAACTCCACAGTGAAACTCTATCTCAAAAAGACAAAACAAAACAACAAAAACTGTATTTTCTCTATAAGACTATGTACAACTTGAGCTTTGTTTGCTCAGGCCAGTTTTTCCAAAAAGCAACTCTTATCTGTCACTATTTCCCAAATGAACTTCCCATATTAACCAACAGCATTTCTACCCTACTCTGCAGCCCATGCCCAAACTAGAGACTCTCCTTGCCACTGTACTTTTCCCTGCCTCACTCACCCTCTCCAACAGCAGCAGCACCTGCGCTCTTGGCCCACACTTCCACACTTCTCGCCTGCCTTTCCTCTGGCCAGTCCCGAGACCACACCGCAGAATCCCAACTGAGTTCACAATTGCCACTCCCCACCTACCATAACACATTTTCCACACTGCATCTTTAAAATAACATAAGAGCCCCCCACCCCACTGGACACTAATGGCTTTCCATGTCCCTAGCATAGAAGTCTAGCAGGAGGAGTGAGAGCAGAGGCCTGCGGCCAAGAATGCCACGCTGTGGCCCAGCTTTCTTCCTTCTGTGTAGCTGCACAATGAGAGCCTCTTAGCAGACATTCAGGGGACGGACACAAAGTCCTCTGAACAGAGTGGACAAGGCAGGCCGCACCTGTCCCAGGGCTTGCAAGGTCATCAGAACCTAACCTCTCATGCGCACTGCTGCTGCTCTGCATCCTCCTGTGTTCTGTACATTCTAGCTGTGCTTCTCTTCTAGTTTCATGGTATTTGAAGACAGTACTACGCCAGCAGCTCTGAACACACAACAGGCAAAGGTCAGGGGAAGGACAGAACCATGAAATCTTCATATACACCTCTCTTATAATTTCTCGTAGAACTCAATACTTTTCCTCTAAAGCGCTTACCATTTTTTACAAGCCAAACCTAACGAAATGCTTAGGAAAAACTTCTCCCCTGGGTCTCACTCTTCTTCATTTCTCATTCTCTGAAAATTGGGAGGACACACGTTTATTTGCCCCCAGCACTCAACAGCCACTCTGAACACAGCTGGCACGACCTCCATCCTCCCTGCAGCGGCTTCATTTACACTGGAGTATTCTCAACACACCACGGGGGAGGCCCATCTCCATGGGACGGGGAGGTCCTGCATAGGCAGGCTGGCGGCTATAAGCCAGCACACCAGAACAAGTGCCTGCGACAGGGACGCAGAGAAGCACTTCCATCAGCTGGACCATCCCGCCTGGAAAATTACCAGCCCCCCAGGGATAGCTACGGTGGCTGCTGCAGTCACTTGTGAAGCAGCATTCTGACCAACACATGTGACATGCACAGAGCAAAAGGGCTGCAGAGCACATGATGCACTGGGCCAGTATTAAGGAGCCACATTATTTTCACTTCATGAAAATAATAGAAAAATTCTAAATTATATACAGTGTACAGTTTGTTTTAAATACATACATATACACACAGTCAAAAGTCAGGCACTGAGGGTACACACACCTGTAGTCCCAACTACTTGGGAAGCTGACAGTGACAGGGAAACTTGAACTCAGTTGAATCCAAGGACCTTACGACCAACCTGGGCAATACCATGAGATCTTGTGTCACAGTCTGATACTATTCAGGAAGGGGTACACTCAAACAAAAGTCATATAATTTATTGTAAAAATAAGAGAGACACAGATGGTGGCCTACTCATAAGGAACGAGGTCTCTACCCCATGCTCAGAGACCTCTGAAGGGAACAGTTCCTAAATTATCAACACTTACCTGCCCAAATGGCACTGTTTTGCTAGACTCCGACCCATTCGTTATATATTACTGTCTTAACCTTTCCAAATATTTAACTTTTATTTTATTAGTTGCAAATTTACAGTATATAATAGTTACATTATAAAAGGGACCTCGTACATATACAAAATAATTTATCAATTTTTCAATCTTGTGCTCTAGATGGACCCAAATACAACCATCCCATTGAGCATAACAAAAGGCCAGGGAAGATACACTGTTTAAACCAGTGAGGCCTGAGTGATTGAGACCCAACCCCAGAACCTCAGCACCTCCTGCATCTCTTCCAACTGCTCCCGTGTCCTGACGGCAAGCAACGGCCGTCAGGAATTCCTTCTCCTTGCTGGCTTAGCCAGAAACCTGCTAAACTACTCCAGGTGAACACTTTCCCCTCCCACGTTTCATTTAATTCTACTCACAAGACAGGGTAAGTCTCGGCTCAACAAGTCAAGGAGCTTTTAATAATAATACAGGTTGCTTATAAAGCAAACCGAACACTTCCCAACAAATGGATCCAAGCACAAGCAAAGCATCATTTCTTTTTAATGTCACATGCGAAAGGCAGGTTAAATAACCTTCAACTCTGATGAATCCAAGAACTAGACAGCTACATAAATCAGAGACAATTTACATTTACTACCATCAAAATAAGTATTACTAGTACTCTGGTCAAAGTAAAAACTATATGAGATACTATGAAATCCACATTTGGATGGTATCCCCTATGCAGCTTCAGGACAGGGGCTGCTTACTGGAAAGACCAAGTGGGATTAGAAGGTTGGGATTTTCATTCCCACCACAACCTCCAGGGAGCTGAAGGTTAAGCTGACCACCAATGATGTACTCAATCTTGCTTATGTACGTGGGTCTCCATAACAAGCAAAAGGCCCCAGTCTGAAGGGCTTCTGCACAAGTTGAACACTGATAGCCCACAGGAAAGAAAACAAGATCAGAAGGCAACCAGGTGCCTGGAGGGCGGTGGTGCAAGCTCACAAGCTCACAGATCAGTCTCGCCACTTGGCTGCCTGTTTGTATTCTGTAAAATATCTGGTTAAACATAATCATGAAATGTAAATATAGTAGCGCTTCCTGCGTTCTGTGAGCCATCACGCCTGAGAAAGGTCGTGGAAAGCCCAGCTCACAGCTGGCTGATCAGACATTCTGGCAGTCTGCATGTGTGACCTGCATCTCTCAAGTGAGCACTGCCTGGGGAATGAGCCCTTAACCTGTGGGATCGGATGTCACCTCTACCTGCAGGTGACACTGTCAGAACTGAATGGGACGACAGGTCCTCCTGCTGCTGTCCACTGCTGCGGAGCTGTCTGCTTATAGGCGGGAAGGTCACAGAAGCTTTCCGTGCTGATTGTGGTAGTGTGAAAACACAGGAACAAAAAGATGCTTCTTTTTCTACACACCGTAAACTAGAGTTAAAAGTATCTCACAGAGATCAGAATATCTGAAAGCTTTCAAAACTTCCTTCATTTTCTCTATTTATAGTTTTGCAGGCAATGGCAAACTTCAGATAACAGTTCAAGGTCCCACTTGACACCAGGACACCTGACCACCTCTCACCCAACCCGGAGACTTACTCTGTAGCACAGTCCGAGAAAAACTTCACATAGAATCCCTGAGAATTTGGAGACAGCAAGAAGGAGGGACAGAGACTAATGCTTTGGGAGGACCAAAGTATCTGTACTTCTTCCTGTACTATAATCCCAACATCCAATTTCTAATTCAAGGTCATGACTGGTCAAGAAACCTAACAGAAGGCATGATCAAAAATGGGTCAAAGCTGCACGTGGTGTTGCATGCCTACAATCCCACTGTTTGGAGTAGGGGTTAGCTTGGGCTCTATTGTGAGACTGTCCTAAAACAAACAGACAGACAGCACCCCCCCAGCTCCGTGAGTGTTTACCTTACATGGGGAGGCCCCGAGTTCCATCTCCAGTAGCCCCCAATGTGTACTTGAGCCGAACAGACTGCATACAATTCCACATTGCACAATTCTAGAAGTATTTTTTACTCTTCGGGAGTCTACAAATATTTCAGCTTTGACAACTTTATACAGGCAAGGTCCTCTCCCCAATGACTACCCAATAAATCCTCACTGTCCTCCTGATAAGTATGTCAAGTCAGGTGAGGCTCCAAGGACAGGGGAGCAGGAAGACAGCACAGCAGCCCGCCTGCCAGCACTCACTGACGAAGCCTGCTTCTCAGTGCTGCTCTCACCCCACCCAAGCTGGAGGTGAAAGGGAGGACACCAGCGTCTGGCAGGCCAAGCCTACACAACAGCACTTTGAGAGGCTGACACAGGACGCCTTGGCAACGCAGTGACTTACTCTCTGCCTCAAAATAAAAACTGGAAAAAGGGATGGGGCTGTAGCTCAGTGCAAAAATCCGGGGTTTAATCTCCAACACTGGAAGAAAAGTGAGGATAAATTACAAGGCCAAGTTACAATGCCCAAGCCCCAACTCTTGCAGGCTGCTTCAGTGGGAGCAGTGAGATTGTAGGTGAAATAAGATAAAACACATGACTGTTCCAGCTGCGTCTGGGTGTCTCCCCAAAGCCTCACACGGACACGGGTGTAGCTTTTTCAGAGGTGGCTGAATCTACCAAGTATGTGAAACTGGGACTGATTCATGGTACAACACTGGGCTCAAGGGCACTAGGGTGTGGGGGCTCCAACCCTAAGCAGCCTGGATATGAGGGACGGAACGAGCTATGGTCAGCCCTGGCTCGCTACCTTCTGCCGTGTTGTCACTCTGCTTTGGAGCCAGCCAATTATGGGCTGAAATTTCTATGAACTGTGAGCTAAACAAACCTCTCCTCCCTTAATTTTGGATAGTATTTTGTCTCAGTAATGAAAAAAATAACCAAGACCATGACCTAGTACTGAGAGCCATAAAACCCTTCAGTGTATTCACTGTAATCTCCATGTAGTCACCAAGAGCTATGTTTGTGTTTGTATTTTTTTTTTTTTGTAGGCTATGAATACTTTACTAGAAAGAACACACTGTATTTATTCATATATTCTCAGTATCTCCCAGAGGGCTCAGATGGCTACTGAATGACTGGCTAACAAATAACTAAATGTAATAAAAAAGCAAGCATAAAGCCAAGCAGTCCAAAAGCACTCCATGTGGGCAGTTGTAACTAATCCTAAATGCACAGGTAAGATGTCCAGTCCAGGATTTCCTTCGTTGGTGTTGCCTACTATTGTCTTCAAAAGGAATCAAGAACTACAAAACTAAGCTACAAATAAGCTCCATAACACCAAAGAATGAGCAAGTTCCTCATTAGCAGTTTAGAGAAAAGGGGAGAAGATGGCATTGCTTAAAAGAGGATAGACAGTGCAAACTTGCCTGCCCCTTGTTTCCATGTGGCATACACTGGAACCCCAGATTCTAGAGCTAAATTCAGGTGATGGTTTTGCCCAGGCCAGAGAGCAAAAGGTGATGAAGCTAAAAAATGTGACATGAACTTACTCCAAGTTCTGTAGAGAGCTGGCCCTTTTGGCACTGTTCCCTATTACCCAACTGTCTCTCTCTTGACTACAGTGAAAGAATGGGACCAAATTCTAATAACTGCTTAATTATATGCCAGGGTTTTTTGTTTTTTTAACAGATCTCACTGTGTAGCCCAGGCTGGCCTTAAACTCACAGTGATCCTCTTACCTCAGCCTCCTGAGTCCTGAGCTAACTGGCACGCACCACCATGCCTGGTTTACAGGACAGATTCTCATCTCCCTTTCAGCTGTGTCCAACAGTAACAGGCAGCACCCTAATAAATCTGGCTTAACTTTAATAGTAATAAATATTGCCTGTCACTCCTCTTTGTAATTATACTTCCAAAGGTAAAATCAGACTCAAAGAAACTTTGAAATTTTTTGAGGGGAAATTCACACAACAGAAAATGAACCATTTTCAGGTGTACAACTCAGAGACACTTAGTGCATTTCTGATGTGTACGGCCATCACATCTATCCAGTTCCAAAACACTCACCGTTCCCTAAGGGCACCTCCAGCTCTCCATTCCACAGTTCAAATTCATTTTTAAAATGAAATTCACTGTGATAGACCATGCTTTTTCCACAAAATATCCATTTATTCACTTTCACTAGCAGCTTTGCCTTTTAAAAGGTAAAGGAAAATTTCAAAAGGTCCACAAGGATAATACCACAAGGACCAATACCACAAGTACGTTCCGATCCATCATGTGATTATACACACCTGGTAAGACAGCTACTGAATAAAATGGCCTTCCCTGGGAGGAAATAAAAGGAACTATGCTTAAACGCTGCTATGATGCTCACTGCCTGAAGAGCAGCAAAGCCCAGTGGCCAAGGCTCACACACAGGAGCCGCACTGCCCTAGCACAAGTCCAGCTGTGGTGCGAGCAAAGTGCTGTTGGGGGGAGGCGGTGTCGCCTCGCATGCTTCTCAGGGCACCAGCGGTGCTCCGGCTGTGGGGGTGCATCAAGGGCAGAGTTTACGTCTTCAGAGTGAGGCCTGGCATACAACAGGAACTGAGCTCACGTTGCTGTTGTCACTGCCTGCTTGCTTATCTACTTATTAACATTTTCCAGCGCTGTCTATTCAACTCAAGAGCCACACGCATGCTGGCACGGGCCCCACCACCAAGGTGGCCCCATTACTTCAACTCTGCATGGAGGGTCTTTCTGCCCCCCACTTAACTGTCTAAGAGAAGACTCAGCAGGAATCTGAGCCTCACACCCCACTCTGGGCTGTGTTTGGGAGCAACACACTGTACAAACTCCCCCAGCACAGTCTCCCTGAGCACCACCCTGGGCACGACTGCAGGTGCCAACGTGAAGCCCTCTACATAGACAAAACTCTAAACAAAATGGCCATGAAGAGCCTGGGCGTGGTGGTGCACGCAGCCTATAACCCCAGCGCCAGGGAGGCTGAGAACAGGAAGATCACTATGAGTGTGAGCTGCGTAGTGAGACCCTGTACCAAATACATTAATTTTTTTTAAACGGCCGTGCAGCCAGCCTGCCATTAGTGCTTTGGGTCTCTGAGCCCTAAGGGTGTGCGTGCATGCCTGCGCCATCCTCCATATGTCAGCAGCGGTGGTCTTCTGGCCTTTTCCTCCTCCCCCTCCACTATTCCCTGCTTCTACAACCTCCTATCATTCAGCTTTAATTGAATAACAAGCCCTTCTTGAGCACCTATGTGCTAGTAAAGAATTCTGCTTAGTCCACCAAAGAAGGCCGAAAATGCAAAGCGCAGAGCAGATCAAGGCCCTGGGAGAGGCATGTTTGTTTATGCGTTCCCTAGAGACCAGAAAAAATTAATGCAAATGCACAGAGGATCACAAGGGCAGACTTCTGGGCAGGAAAACATGGAGAGGAAGAGGACAACAGGCTGAGGTGCACCCAGGACCGGAGCAAGAATCAAGGCTCAAAAGCTGATCTGGCTCCCACAGAGGGCCTGGACCAGCAGGCCGAAGAGAGAGCAACGCACTTGGCGGATAACGGGCATACTCCTCAGGGCAGGGCCTGGCCCAGTGTGAAACCCTAGTCCCCTGCGCCTGGCCTGCCCCACCTCCTCACAGGGCTCCTGCACTCTGCTCAAGTCTGTTCTCACCCCCCAGCAACAGGAGGCGTCCTCGGCTGACCCAGCCCCCTTTCTCAACCTGCACAACCTAAAATGACATCCGCATCTCTCAGCTAACACAGCAAACACTGTCACGACAACTTACCTGCATCAATCACAAAGCACTTCTGACATCTGTCACCGGACCGAACTCAGTTTTCCTTCTGACATTTCTGCCTGGACTCACCCAGTGAAGCATGGTGTGCTCTTTCTAAACTGGGGTAGGGGAGGAAGCGTTACCCAAATCCGATGATCACCTGGAAATACGGAGGAGCTTGAGAACAAGTTTTCACTGATCACTGATGACCAGCTTTATTGTGGTACACCAAGCCCAGGAAGCCAGGACTGAGCCGGAGGCACCATGAGTGATCAATTATGGCATCAGGTCCTTGTACTTTGCTTCTCCTATCAGTAAGAAAATCAGTACATCGACATGCAGTCCTCTGTTAGGAGAGAGCCTCACACCTCTACCCAGTACTTGGCACATGTGAAAGGATGAAATTATTCTGGCACCTGCTTGCTAGCGGGCCTGCATGACCCTTCACATGCTTCTCAGAGCTGCTCAGGCAAGACTGCCTGTGCGTCTCTCTCATTTTCTTGCTGAACTTAGTGCATTTACATACAAGGCTCCAGACCTTGTTACACTTGCTAAAAATACGTTCTCTAGGGGCTGGCCAAATAGCTCAGCGGATTAAAGCACCTGCAAGCAGGTGCAGGGGTCTGGGGTTCGAGCCCTGGGCCTGCTGTGTGGGCCCTACCCCTGGGGCACAGGAGGCTGTAAACAGGCGGATCACTGTGAGTCCAATAGTACTGAGACCACGATCACCTTGTAGACTCTTCCCTAAAATCAATCAATCAATCAATCCTCTTTTTGGCCATCCACTAAAACACACTGTTGTCTCCATGTGGACAAACATATTACCATTTATTTCTTGAGCTATATATTTTTGTACTTTCTTTTTTATTAACTCCATCACAGTGCTATTTTTTTTTTAGCTGTCTGTAAGCCTAGCACTCTGGAGATGAGGGCAGGAGGAACAAATTCAAGCCCACCCTGGAAGAAGAGTTGCAAATGTAGCTCAGTGCAAAGGCCCTGGGTTCAATCACCAATACTGGGCAGGGATGGAAGGGCTGGCTGGACGGAAGGCTCTATTTTTTCATAGTTTCCAGTCCCGTTTGTCCTGGCTCTACTTTACCTGGGGTTATGACATAATTTTATTTTTTTCCTTGTGCTAATAAATTGTTCCCAAACCACTTAAACCCATCAGTTCTTTGATGTCACTCAGGTCTGCCTCCATTCTACCCAGGTTTATCTATTTTATATCAATTCCATATTGTCAGCTATTCTAACTTTACAAGCCTCATCTCACAGGGCAAAGCCTGTCTCCCATGCTCCTTATGCAGTTTCCCTGCTATTCTTGAGACATTTCTTTGGCCATATAAATCAGTCTGCTATCATGTACTTATATACACAGGATGAATTAGATAATAGTCCTAAGAACCACCAAAATATTTTTCACACTGAGGATAGCAGTGGGTAATATTAAAATTATGCTTGGAATGTCTGCCATTTTTGTCTTTTAGATTTGTACTGCTTCTAATGTAATTTCACTTACTGCTACACGCCCAAGTAAATGATTGGTTTACAAGAAAACAAAAAAGGGTATTAAATGAGAGTAAGAGACTAGGAAAAATAGTGTAGGTTTGACCAGCTACAATTTTGTATAAATAAAAAATAAAAATAAATTAAATTAAATTAAAAAATAAAATAAATCAGTCTGCTAAGGGCTCGGGTGTGGCTCAGTGCTAGAGCACTTGCCTAGCACGCCACAGTATTGCAAAGTAACAGGAGCATGCAGCTCCACAAAAAACTCTTTAAATTATGCTGAATTTATACAGTGATGAGAGATCAACAGTTTCTTTAGCCATTAGCAGTGGCATATCACCTCTCAATTTAACCATTTTCTTTCTTTTAAAGTCTTTTTTCTTTCTTTCTTTTTTTTTTTTCTTTTAACCAGGAATCAAACTCAGGATCTTGTGCTTGCCAGGCATGCTTGTAGCACCACTGAACTATAAAGCCCTCTTTTAAAGATTTTTGCTCTTTTGGGTCCTCCTTTCCAAAAAAAAGGAACAATGGTAGTGTCAAAAAGGGCTGCGGTTCAGTGCAAGCTATTCGCTGCATGAACTGTGCCCGGTGCGTACCCAGGGATGAGGCCATTAAAAAGTTTGTAATTCGGAACGTAGTGGAGGCCACCACCATCAGGGACATTTCTGAAGCGAGCATCTTCGACACAAAGTGGGCAGAAATTGACTTCATGAAGCCCAAAAGGACCAAACACCTCCACCCTAATTTAGACCTGCTGGTGCTGCCCCTCGACCTCCAGCAAAGCCCATGTAATGGGAGCTGGGTCTTAATGGACTAAGGAAACTTTCTTGAGAAAGAAATAATAAATTGAATGCTATACTTTTTTTAAAAAAGATTTTTACATGTTGTTTTCTTTAAAATAAAGGCCTCACCTTTATACTTACTGCAAGAAATCATATAGTTTCTGATGCCATGCGAAGTATTTTTAATCTATTATATTTTTTGCTTGGTTTCTCCTGGTTCATGGGAACACTGATGATATTTTTATATCTTTCATCTACAGCAATTTTTCTAAGTTTTCATTTGTTCCACTAATAAAGGCTCTAGGTTTTCTATATAGTTCAACATGTCAAAAATTCCAAGTCTGTTTCTTCTTTTTCTTATGCAACCCCCCCCCCCACACTCAGAAACAGGTTTTGCCAGATTATATTTGTGCAGAAATTTGGCTCCACTCTAGTAATATTAGTGATGACAACGAACACCCTTATTCTACTGTTTATTTTAAAACAAGTATTCATCTTTAAATAGCTGCTTTAAATTTAGCAGGGCCTAAAAAAGGGCATGGTCCAGTCTTCCCAACATCACTGTGAAGAACACTGCACTACATCCAGCTAGAAACATTACGTTTCTTTTTCAGTGCATTACATTATGGGAGAAACCACTGCCAAAAGATGGGCACAACAATGTCTCTCATCCTACATGCTCTCCTTTAATGGGACCTTGTCACTCTCTCATTAAAAGAGGGAGACTGCACACCTGTAATCCTGGGAGGTTGAGGCAGGAGGATTGTTAAGAGTTCGAGACTATCCTGGGCTACAAAAGTGAGTTCAAGGTCAGCCTGAACTGAACAGCGAGACCCTGTCTCAAAAACACAAAAGAGGGCGACCAATGTCTTCCCTTGGATTTGAACATCCTTGGTGACTCATCTGTGACCACTATAATGTGGGATGGTGCGGCTGCTGTCCAGGTCAAGTTAGAACGGCCAAGGAAGGCTGGGAAGACAGCTCAGCGGATTAAAGTGTTTACTTGGGCAGACACAAGGGCCTGGGTTCCATTGAGATGGGGCGTGGTGATGTGTGTCTATAATCCGAGCAATTGGAAGGCTGAAAACAGGAGGATCACTACAAATCTGATCTGCGTAGTGAGATTCTGTAGATCCTGTACTAAATACAGGAAATAAAAGGAAAGAATGACCAAGAGGTACAGCCAACCATCAATGCCAAGGTAATGGCCACACGGAGGTTCTGGCTCTGGGGATGACCAGCCCCTGCTCAGCCCAACCCTGGAGTTGTCATCCACTTGAGACAGAGGAGTCGAGAAGACCACAACTGTGGCTGACCAGTTACCCAGCTATTTGTGCCTTTCAGCTGAGGCCTTAGAAACTATGGAGAAGTCACTCTTATGGTGACCTGGGCAGGATTCCTGAACCATGGGGACCTACGGACATATTAAAATGATGTTTTACCCCACTCAGCTTGGGGACACCACAAACCATGCAAAGGCACAGAGCTATAGGCATGCCTGAGGCCTCTGCGGCAGCTGCCCCATCTCTGATAACAGATATCAGGGCAATTTATACACTGTCAGGTTGTGGACTTCGTTAAAGATGCTCTGCATTTCTGTTCATGAAGCAACAGACTCGCCTAAGACTTGTATACCATAGCTCTGAGTATCAAGTCTGTTTGTTTATTGGTTTTTTGAGACAGGAACTCACTAAGCAGGTCAGGCTGGCCTTGAGCTTGCAAGGATCCTCCTGCTACAGTCTCCCAAGTTCGGGGATTGTAGGTGTGCATCACCACACCCAGCTCAGTATCAAGTTTAAGCTGACTTTGTAAAAAAAAAAAAAAAAAAAAAAAAGCTGGGAAGCTTTTCTTTCTAGTTTCTGAAAACATTTACATAAGATTTATTTTAAACCACACACACACACACACACACACACACACACACACACACAGAGCTATTGCTGAGACTACAGATGAATTATTATAGATACAGGATATATATGCCCTATATATTATTACAAAGATAGATCACATGCAGCCAGGTAAAAAGCTTATAAAATAGAACAAGGCTGTTCCTGCTTACAATATGTACAGACATGTGTCCAGACGCAATGTCAAGGAGTAAATGTTAACTCCAGTAGCGGCCATCTCTGGATATGGAATTACCAGAGGCTTCCATTCTCTACTGCCCACTTCCTATGTTTTCAAGTGGGAAAAATTACTATTCAAGTTAAAGTTATGTATCTGTCAAGATTTTTTAATGTAAAATCTGATTCCGTCAACCAGACTCATTTAAAATGCCCATATTTTAAAGAGGAAAGTCCACTAATACAATTCTTGAAAACAAAAACAAAGACTGCGTGTTACGGCATTTTTGGGGCTAACCAGGCAATAGATCTTAAATCATGCCCAGATGGCTGAGGGAGAGCCCCACAAGAGATAAGGAAACTTAATGTGACAAAATGTTTATATCGGGGAAGCTAGGTACTATAGTTTTTGTCTAGGTGTCCCTCAAAGCCTCACACAGTCATAGGGTAGCTTCTAGAGTTTGTGATTAATTCATGATCCAATGCTGGGATTATGGGTGTGAGGGCTACACTGCCCTGGGACAGATAATCTGCATACAAATGTAAAGAGGGGAGAGAGACTAGCTAGCTGCTACAGCCGCTGCTTCTCCCTTTGGTTTTTGCCATTTTCTGAGACCAGGAAAGGCTACTCTCTACTATGTGCCATTCTGCCTTGGAGCGAGCCAAATATGGACTGAAACCTCCTCTATGAGCTCAATAAATCTTTCCTACCTTAGTTTTTAGGTGTCAGGTATCTTGTTCCAGCCATGAGAGAAGAGTAACTGAGATACTATGATAAAGGTCATACTGGAATGCTTTATATTATTCTTACAAATGTCAACTAAAATTATTTTAAGGGCTGGGTCAGGGGCATAAGTGCCTGTTGACAAGCACAATGTCCCAAGTTCAATCCCCAGTACTGCCAAGAAAAAGAAACAGAGACAGCTAGCTTAGTAGCTTAAAAATTTATTTTGAACTAAATTACTTTACAGGGACTAGAGATGGAGCTGGGAGGGATAAGCACCTACCTGGCAAGCACAAGGACCTGAGTTCAATCCCTGGCCCCATATACCTGTGGTCCAGATGCCCTGATGCACCATCTCAGCCCCAGATGTAGGTGCCCACCATGCAGGCCCAGAACTGGGCATGGTGACCTACACCTGTAATCACAGCACTTGCGAGGTTGAGCCAGGAGGATCTCTGCGAATTTGAGACCAGCCTGAGGGCCACAAAAAGTGAACAAGTCTGAAGTACACAGTGAAATTTGAAAATCAAATCGTGCCTACAACAGCGAAATGTTTATAAATTATAGTGTTTGGGCTGGCCAAATAGCTCTGCGGACTAAAGCGCCTGCTCAAGCAAAACGCAATGGCTGGGGTTTGATTCCCAGCGCACTGAGCCAGCCCCGCCCCTGGGGTACAGTGAGACAGTGACTGAGGCTGAGCATGGTGGCACGCCTGGAATCTCAGATCTATGTAGTTAGACTCTGTAGACCCTTGTCCTAAAAAGCAAACAAACAAACAAAAACACTGCAGTGTTGGATATACAAAGATGCCCATTTGTCTGTTACAGGGAACAGCTAACAATAATCAGAATAGTATGATATTTCTATTCCATTTAATCCAAACAATCTTAAAAAACCCTAAGAGATATTTGCTTACATATTACTTTATACCAAATTTTCAGCACAAGCAAACATCAGGATGCACATAAATCTGTGGGACAAGAGGTGGAAAGGATCATCATCATCTCTTTAAGAAATCAAGAAGGAGCCGGGTATAGTAGCTTGCGCCTGTAATCCCAGTGATTGGGAGGCTGAGGCAGGAGGATCAGTGCGAGTTTGAGACCAGCCTGGTCTATAAAAGTAAGCTCAAGGCCAGCCTGAACTGCATAGCGAGACCCTGTCTCAAAAAGACAAAAACAAAAAACAAAAAAACAAAAACCCACACACACCACAACAAAAACTTGATCAGAACAGGTAGCAGCTTCCCAGGTCAATGAGAAGTTAAAGTGCTACCTGTAGAATTCCCACTAGGAAGCCACATCTGCATAGGTGCTTTTTGGCGGCCAGTTTATTTCATAACTTGAGTATTTTTAGCATAAAAATAAAAATAAAAAAATTATGAAACTGAGCTGATCCCTATAAAATTCTACCTCTCTGTGTGACCAAACTGTGACAAGTGCCCAGGACCTAACACTGAAAGAGAAAGAGGCTAAAGGACTCTAGGCCACTGTCAACAGCAGATACCATCACAGAGCCCTCTGCTAGCTCGCCAGGACCAGCACACCCACAGCCTGACGATACTAAGGGATTACTCATGCTCTAGGCAAAGCATCCACTGCCAAAGGATCTACTTCCTTCTACAAAAGCAAGAATGGCATTAAACTCCAGGCTTCTCCAGAGGTTCTGTGGAAAAGTCCACTCTGCAGCCAATTCACCTCCTTTGTTTTAGTCTGCTAAGCTAGGTAAAAATATTACAGGCAGGGCCGGCGAGATGGTTCAGTGGTCTAAAGCGCCTGCTTAGGAGGGCTCAGGCAACTGCGGGGACTGCAGTTCGATCCCCGGCACCACATGCTGCGCCAGCGCCACCACCAAGGCAGGCTGAGCCAGCCACAAAATGAATAAATAGAGAAACAAACAAACACAACAAGCAAACAAATAAATAAATAAATAAAATTAAAAAAAAATATTGTAGGCAGACAGGGTTGTGCCCTAAATACATCGAAACTGTGGCTGGAGGCTCACTGAGGAGGATTAAAGTTACTGAGGCCAAAGATTTACATACTTTCCTAAGGTTAAGTGGAAGCTTGAGATTACTGGTACCACTCTCTGGAGATTTTCATAAATAAATAAATAAATAAATAAATAAATAAATAAATAAATGTACTTAAGCTTCATAAATAATAAAATTATTTAAGCTTAACCATGTCATTCATCCATGAGCACTTTTTGCCAGGCTTGCTTCCTCAGTGGAGAGATGTCACCTAAGCAACTACACTTGTAATCTTATTGGTTGATCATAATTTTGTCTCATGTTATATCCACCTTGTGATTTTGCTCTATAAACCTTCCCTTGAGAAGGCAGGCTCACTGGCAACCCTTTTGGGACCCCTCCTCTCTTCTCAGGCGCTTATTCCTATTCCAGTCCTTATCCCTAATAAATTTTTGTACTCTTCATCACAGTTCTTCCTTAGAATTCATTCTTCAAGTTCTGGTAACACAAGCTTGGTGTGTTGGCAACAGCAAGTTGAGAGATACAATCTTTCTTTGCACTACTTAGTGGAAGACATACATCATTCTTGGAGGTGACACTAACGTAACCGGTGGGAGGAAATAATTTGCTTTTGTTTTACAGATTTTGGATTGTGACTTGCATACAACATTAAAATTGTCATCCTTGTAAATCTATGGCTCATGCCTTGAATTCTTATGCCTTGTCTTTTTTACATTTTTTTGGTTGACATGATGATAAATTTGAGAACATGGGAAGATTAGGCTGTTTCTCTGATAGGTCATTTCACTTCTGTGGGCAGTAGTTTCCTTTCTGTCCTTACCTGCTGGTGAGGAGGTTAGCTTTGCTCAAGACACCCAACTCACACCTTTCCAGATTGAGGGTGATGATGACTCATGGGCAAGCCATCTCAGTAACTCAATGTGAGTGTGAGAAGAAAAGATTTCCTTTTCCTGATTTCATTTCTGATCTTTTCCCATCACTTTGTACTTTCCCCCTTTTTTGAAGATGTTATTACAGGTCTTGTATTTTTGTTTTGTACATCCTGCTAATTGCTGAATTTACCTGTGCTCCTTGCTTTACCTGTTTGAACTGATAGAAACAGCACTGGGAAAACTTAGTGCTATAGCGCCCCCTTGTGGACACTGATACGAAATGCTGTAAAATGGATCTTTCACGAAATCTAGTTTATATGTAGGAAATGTACCTGCCTATTAATAAATCATGGGATCCCAACTACCAGTTAAAAGGCAACAGACAGTCAGTTGTTCTTATGACTTACAGGACAGGTTTCTCGGGGACACTCTACCCCAACTGCCCTTCTACATTCTAGCGGGACTGTCAAGCCTGCGCTACCTCAGTTTCCTTTCTATTCTTACCTGCTGGTGAGGAGGTTAACTTAGCTCTTAAGATACCCAATTCACGCCTTTCCAGACTGAGGGTGCTAACTCATAGGCGAGCCATCTCAGTAACTCACTGTGAGCATGAGAAGATTTCCTTTTGCTGATCTCATTTTTTTTGTCTTTTGCAACAGGGTCTCACTATGCAGTTCAAGCTGGCCTTGAGCTCACTTTTGTAACCCAAGCTGGTCTCAAATTCACACTGATCCTCCTGCCTCAGCCTCCCACGTGCTGGGATTACAGATGTGCGCCACCACGCCCGGCTCTCTGATCTCATTTCTGATCTCTTTTCATCACTTTGTACTTTCCCCTTTTTTTGAAGATGTGATTACAGGGAAGAACTCTGAGCTGTCCCACTCTTTCTTTCTTATCCAATAACTAAGAGTCTTTAAGCTGAGCCTATAAAATGACACTGAAGACAAGGAAGTCAGCTTAAATGACAGACGCATATCCTGACTGTGTCAATGAGACATCAAAATTTTGCCCATCCAGGACAACACTCATGGAAGCAGGTCCCTGCTTCCATGAGTTCTCGGCAGTTTCCCAGGTGCAGGAAACTGAATTTGAGGCCTTGTGGAAAGATTCAACCTCTGGATGAGACCAAAAGGTGCTATTTAATGCAGCCACAATAATTAAGGGACCTCACCCTCTTGGCTATCATTCATATCGTCTCTCTCCTCTCCGTCTCTGTCCCTCTCCCTCTGCTAGGTCTGGTTCTCATCATTTATGGGAAGCACGTCTGCTAATGTGTAAATTATAGTTGCTGAATGATGAGTACTGGTTTTAACCTGGGACTTTCAGAAGCTGTGCTGCAGATACAGACACAAATTTTCCAGTGGAATTTGAGTAAAATGTAGCCTTTTCTTACTGCTAGGGAAGGACTAGGTGACTAGGCAGACAGCACAAATGTCTTAGAAACTTCTTTGCCCTAGGGCCCAGGGCAGGGTTTTTCAGAGGCCTTACTTGATGCTATGTATCTCTAAAGTGATCTCTTTTGCTGGACGGGAAGTTCTTGCCACTACTTCCAATTTTTGCTTTGACTCCCCCACCCTCTTTACACAGCCTGCCAATGCCCTAGAGGCAAAACATAAATGCAGGAGAAGGCACTGATTATAATACTATTTTGTAACTACAATTGTACATAAGAATTCTCTTACGTTTAGACCTTTCTTGCATTAAGAGCTAACCCTTATTTGTATTCCAAATATAAAAGTAAACCACAGGAAAACCAGACACCTCTGGCCCTTCAGGCCCCATCAGATACATCTATTATTGAGCCTGAGGCTTCCTTTCCTTGACCACTGGTGTCTAAGAACCAGGTTTTCAAGGCAGTGTTAGTCAAAGCCTCATTCACTATCACTGAGCCTGTGTTTCCCTTAATTGGCTCAGTGACCTCAAACAGAACACACAAGATCTGAGAAAGTTTTCAGATGACCCTGAGAAGCACACGGAGGCCTTTAGAAGATTTACTCAGACCTATGAACTGGACTAGAAGGACCTGAAGCTACCCACCAAACACTGCCTTCTAATGGGAGATGAGCAACATTAAATGGTACTATTACATCTGGTGATGAATATTATTATTATTAATTTTAGAAGGCCAGCAGACAGGCAGCCAAGGGAACAGCCAGTTCCCACTGGAGCCCCAGCTGTGCCTACACAAGAGCCCTGCTGGCCTACCAACCAGACTGGAGGCTGGAATAAGAGACATCTTCAGATGTGTATCCTTGAAGGTCCTTAAGAAAGAAAAAACTAAGTTCTTCAACTACTTTAAATTGTCAACTATTCATCAGGAATAAGATGAAAACCTCCCTGCTTTTTTAGATTGTTCATAAGCAGCACTGATGAAACATCCTTGGTTCCTGATTAGATGGGACAGATTATTCATAATGTCAAGTTCATTATCCAGTCAGTAGCCTCAATAGCCTCAGATATTAGGAAAAAGCTACAAAAGATGGCTTCTGCTCCTGACAGCTCACTCAACACTCTAGTGAGAGGTGCCTCCTTAGTATTTTAAAATTGAGACCAGGAGGAAGGTAAAGAGAGAAAACAAAGACACCAAGAAAAAACTGGCTGCCTTAGATGTGGTCTTCAAAGTAATAGACCCTAAGTCTGATCATCTAGGCTCTAAGAAGAGCTCAATGACTAAATTCACCTGTTACTACTGTGGAAAGAGGCCACCTTAGGCAGGACTGTGATAAGAACCATCAGGACAAGTGGTCCAGAAAGACTAAAAGGCACCAGGGAGGCTCTGCCGTGGAGGAGCCTCTGATAATCGTGACTGTAAAGCAAAAAGCAAACAGCCCACTGCTGGATGCTGACGCTGTCATCCACTCCTTGTTCTCAAACTTGGTTCTCCTACCACAGTGAAAGCAGTCACCGAAAACAAGGTAACTGGCTATTTCTCAGCGCTCCTAGGCTAGAACTTGGGACGGAACATACACACATTCCTTTCTAATTATGCCTGAAAGTCCAGTTTCCCTCCTGGAGAGAGATATCTTTTCTTGCTTGAATACCATAACATACATGCATCCAGGTCAGATATGCTGCCTCCCCCTCCTAGAGACAGCAATAAATCCTGAAGTACAGCATGCAACTTACAGTAGAACAGGAAGAACAGTAAGAGCTGCCTGGTACAAATGCATCTTAAAGATCCTACTGTTCTTCCTCACCAGAGACAATATCTTCTCAGGCCTAAAGTTAAAGGATGACTAGGTTGGGTGAGATAGCTCAGTGGTCTAAAGTGCTTGCTTAACCAGGCTTAGGCAACCACAGGGAGCACAGTTCAATCCCTGGCACGTGCTGTGCCAGCCCTGCCCCCAGGGTGGGCTGAGCCAGCCACACACACAAATAGTCACTTACATTTAAGGGCAGGCCAGATAGCTCAGTATACTACAGTGCCTGCTTAGGCGGATGCAGGGACCGGGGCTTCCCTTCTCCAGCATGCGTGACTGAGACTGCATGTGGTAGTGCACGCCTGCAATTCCAGTGCTTGGGAGGCTGAAAATAGAAGGATCACTACTAGTCTGATTTGCATAGTGAGACCCTGTAGATTCCATGTTAAATGGATTTTTTAAAAAAGATGACTGCCTATAATTGACAATTTAAGAGTACAAGGTCCAGTCAAACTGCTACAGTCCCTGCAACACTCAAATCTTGGGAGTTTACAAAACCAGTGGGGAGTGGAGGCTGGTTCAGAACTTTAGATTGGTAAATGAGGCAGCAGTGTCCCTTCACCGTGTGACACCTAACCTGTCCACTCTTCCTTCCCAGTTGATTTTCAGTATTAGCTCTCAAAGACACCTTCTTTTGAATTCCTTCACATACAGACTTCTAATTTCTTGCTGCCTCCGAAAACCCTCATGACCAGGCCTCTCAACTGGCTTGGCCTGCTTCCTCAAGGGTTCTGAGATAATCCCCATCTTTTGTGGCAATGCTTTCCCACCACTTGGCATTTTATGAGTTTTCTCAAATCACAGTCCTACAATACGTAGATGATATACTATTTATGATGCAGCCCCTCAGAAGACCTCTCTAGGGCACCCATGCTCTGCTGAGTTTTCTAGCAGACAGAGAGGCTGTAAGGTCTCTAGGTTTAGGGCACAGCTTTGTAGTCTTCAGGTGAAATGCTTGATTGAGCCTTACCATATCCTAAAAGAAAGTTGGGGGAAGAGAGAATTAAACCAATACTTTCCTGCCTGCAGCTCAAGACCTTAAAACAGCTAAGGGGAGTTCTACAAATTATGGCCTTTTTTGGGTCACCTTTGGATAGTCAGGTATGGTAAGATCACATGAGCCCTCTCTCTCAGCTTATAAAGGAAGCTCAAAAGGCAGATACCCACATTTTAACCTGGGAACTTGATTCCCAAACTGCATTCCCGAAGCTTAAACAAGTATTTCTTAATGCCCCAACACCGATCCTACCAACAGAACACCGTTCTAATCTGTATATTGATCAAAGGCAGGGAATAGTTTTGGGAATACTTACACAGGATGGAGGAGCTGCTAAAAAGCCTGTAGGGTATCTGAGTTATGAAGTAGACGCTATAGCAAAAGGATGGACTATATGCTTATAGATGGAGCTATCACAGGGTACCAGAGCTATCCTGGTACCACAGGCAGCCAAGCTGCCTTATATGGGAAAGATCTCACTGTATATTACCTCACAATGCAGCGGATCTTTCTCCCAAAGGAAGCTTATGGCTATCAGATGACTGACCTCTTAAAATACCAAACTCCTCTTCTAGAAGGACCAGCCATTCAAATAAGAACATGTTCTTCCTTAGAACTTGCCACCTTTCTACCAGAAAAGAAAGAAATTGAAATCAAAGTCATGACTAGGAACAAGTAATTCTCCAGAGACATGGCCACAGATGGCCTGTTAGAACCCTGATTGGATCTCTTCTGTGATGGCAGCTCCTTCCAAGAAAATGAGATAAAAAAGGTAGGGTCTATGGTAGTGAGTACATCAGAAACTTAAAAGTTCCTCACTTGCTTGTAGGACTAGTGCCCAACCAGCAGAACTTATTGCTGACAAGGACTTTACAACTCAGTGAAGGACAGAAAGTCAGTATTTATATTGATGACAATTATATGTGGTTATAAGCAGGCCTTTCTACTAAGGTGTAAGTAGTAGAAACGTAAGCCCACTTATGCTGGGAAAAGAGGAATAATCACTCCTTGTTGGCCTAACTCATAAATGCTCAGGATGAACAGCTCAAGCAGTGTATCCACCCCATCTCTCTACAGGTTGAACACTAGTTTGCAACAAATTGGTTTCTTCACCCTGGAGTCTGATGGGAAGCTGCCAGCGATACTCAGTGAGGATCACTGGCAACCTGTGACCTTGGCTACCCATTGAATGGATAGGGAGATTCATGCTGTGATTTGTGTGGTCACAAAGCAAGAGTGTCAGAAGTATCCACAAACCTGCCCAATTTACAACACTGCCGTTCTCCAAGGGGTTCACTGATACAATCATATGGGTTTTTTTTTATCCCTTCTCTAAGATTAGAGGATGTCATAGGGCATATCAAGGCCTTAACTAATTATATTCGGCAGGCCTTAAACACCTCCACTGGTCTCTCCTAAA
>PVKN010009440.1:0-23783 GCA_004027915.1 Capromys pilorides
TAAGTGCCTGCCTGGCAAGGCAAAGGTCCGGAGTTCAGTCCCCAGTACTGCAAAACAACAAAAACAAAGAAAAAAAAAAAAAAACTTGTTAAAATTTTCAGATTATTTTCAGGTTTTCAAATAAAAATGTTGCTGTACTTCCTGTTTTTCCGTCAGTTTTATAGATTTGTTTTATCACTGACTTCTCTCTCCTCTTTTTCTTATGCTACCTTATTTCTTTGTGTGACTATTCTTAAAGCTGCTCTCTTTTTTTTTGAAACTTGTGAAACTTCTTTGATGCTTATATGGCCTTTTTCCTTCAGAGATCATTCATTTGCTTCTGCCTAGGACATTTTTGCTTTGGAACTACAGGAGTACACCCCCTGTGCTGGAGTTCTGAGTCCTGAACACTGTATATACATGTACACACAGATATAAGTCTTTTACTTCTGAACTAAGCACTTTTCAACCAGTGGCATTGCAGTTTGAGGTGCTGCAGCAAAACTAGCATTGGTTTCATTTTCATCCACAATTTCATGAAAGAAGATTCATTCCCAGTTCTTAGCAATCACATATTTTTTCTCATTCCTTGAGAACTTGCAGCTTTTCAATTAAAGCCAGAAGTTTATGGTTTCTCTTTGGTGGATCTGAGTTGTCAGTCTCGCTCTTGTACTCTGGGGCCATTATTGAGAAAAATGAGGGTTACATAAACACAGGCAGTGACATTAGCACTGATAACTGAAGTGGCCACTGAGTGACTAAAGAGAGGGAGTGGGGGAGAATATGCGATGTGAATACTTCAGACGAAGAGATTTTATTTTTTGGGTAGGAGGAGCCAGAAGGCACAAGAGTTCATCATGCCTCTTGGAATGGTGTCTAATTTAAAATTCATAGATTGTTTATTTCTGGAATTTTTCATTTTATATTTTCAGATAGTTGACAACAAGCAACTGAAATTATGGGAAGTAAAATTCTAGTTAAGGAGATACTGCTGTATTTCTAAGCTTGAGGTGTTGCTTGTTTTGCCTGCTGGTGTGAATTTGAACTCCATGTACTGTATATTCAAAAGTCTGTTTGAAAAATCTTCAAGCACTGATATAAGTGTTATACTAAATTTTATGAAACACTTAGAAAATTTCCTCCCCTCCCTTCTTCACTAAGGAAAGGCCCTAGGAAAGCAGTGTATAGATTTGCCTTCCCCACCTTAAAGTGTCTTGTGCCTTTTAAACAGAACTTTTCCTTTTCTTTATTCATTGCTTTTGTGTTTATAAACTTAGGTCTCGATGCCTATCTGCCAAGCTTTTCCTTGTGCTCCACATTACAGATTTCTCTTGCTGCCTTGCTCTAAAGGAACCTATGCAGTGAGGAGGAGCTTTTTGTGTTGGTCAGGGTAGCTCTTAGCTATTTCATGGTCTTTTATTCTGTGCACAAGAAAGAGCCCTAGGTTGATTCAGACCATTTTACTTTATTTCTTAAGGAAGTGGGAAGACTCTGGCCTTTGCCATCCCAGTGATTCATGCAGTGTTGCAGTGGCAAAAGAAGACCTTACCCACCCCAAGTAACACTGCACTGCCACTTGGAGAAACTGGATCACCAAGTGAGGCTGGAACTGAGTCTGGAGTGTTGCCTGATGAGGCTGCATTTGAGACTGTAGCACTCCCCAGTGACACCAGGTCTGAGGCCAGAGCCACAACTGTTGCCCCCATCTCAGACCAGCCCCTGCTCTGTGACGATGATGCTGGTGCAGGGCCCTCTCTGATGGAAGAGAAGCCTGTCCCCAAACCAACTGAAGATGGAGAAGAAATGCTTGATGGAGAACATACGGGCAAGTTCAGACAAGAGTTGGATAGCAAAAGTGCTACCTGCAAAACACATCCAGGGCGTCCTCTGCTTGGACTGGTCCTGACTCCCACACGAGAGCTAGCTGTCCAGGTCAAACAGCATATCGATGCTGTGGCCAGGTTTACGGGTGAGAATTAATTCTGCTTAATAAATATGTCCTCAGTAAAAATCCTAATTGCTAAGTAGTAAAGGTGAGTAAACTTGTGGCTTTTGCCTTCTAGGAAAAAACTTTGTCATCTGCTATAGATTTAAATCCTACAGAAAATTGACTAAGTTGTATTTTCCTAATTTTCCCAAGGATGTGATGCTGTATAGCTAAATCCATTCTAGATGAAGAGGAAATTAATTAATTTATTGGATATAGATACTTAAGATAGGGGTGAGCAACCTGCCTGTTCTTGTAAGTAAAGTTTTATTAGAATGTAGTTGTACCTGTGGCTATATACTGTCTGTAGCTGCTTTTGTACCACAGTGGCAGTGTGGCATAAAGTTAATTGTGAGAGACCATGTGGTCCCCAAAGCTTAGTAATATTTGCTAGTGATCTTTTAAGAAAATGTTTTCTGACCCTTGCCTAAGGTAAGAATTTTTGTGAAGGAATTCTTTTGTGGAAGGGTTGTACAATGAGATTTTTTAAAATTTTATATATTTAGTCTTTTTGAGAAGGATCTCATTATGCAGTACAGGATAGCCTTGAGCTCACTTTGTAGCCCAGGCTGATCTTGAACTCACAGTGATCTTCCTGCCTTGGCCTCCCAAGTGCTGGGATTATAGATGTGTTGCACAACTCCCCACACTATAGGAATTTTAGTATTACAATAAAGGCATCTTTTATTTATTTTTTATTTTTTTTGTGTGTGGTACTGGGGAATGAACTTGGGACCCTACGTTTGCCAGGCAAATTCTCATTCTACTGAGCTATCTGCCCTGCCACAAAGGCAGCTTTTAATTATGTTTTTACTGTGTGCAAACACTTGGCTAAATATTGCACCCTCATAATCCTTTATTCATTTCTATGCTAGATGCATAATTTTTTTTTTTTTTTTTTTTAGTGGAACCGGGGTTCAAACTCACGACCTTGAACTTGCCAGGCAGGCAGTTGTGCCACTGAGCTATCTCCTTGGTGCCTTCCTTTTTATGCTAGAACTGGGCAAAGACCTTCACTAGAGAGAAAAATAAGCATCAGCAGAACCTCAGATTAACTAATTGGGAGGAACGGGAAGGGCTTCTTCAGGGAAGCATATCACTGCTGGTAATGTCCTTCCCAGTGTTGAAGTGCACTGATGCTTGTATTTCCAAGAGCTTTAGAAGTAGGCATGACTGATTAATATCTGTTGTGGTTGGAAGGGAGGAAGTAGAAAGAAATGAGCTTGGAGAAGGAAACAGTGCCCAGTTGACCAAATACCCATTAAGCATTCTAGCAATTGGTCAGGCCAGGCCAGCTTCTTTTTAGCACTGCCCTGGGGTAGAGGGTTGGGCTGGTGACATCTGCTAACGTGGAAATATTGTTTAGGCATGTGAGAAAATAGTAGCCAAGCTGATTAAACGTCCTTTATGTTTTCTTTCCCATAGGAATTAAAACTGCTATTTTGGTTGGTGGGATGTCTACACAGAAACAGCAGAGAATGTTGAACCGTCATCCTGAGATCGTGATTGCCACGCCAGGACGGCTATGGGAGCTTGTTAAAGAAAAGCACTCTCATTTAAGCAACCTCAGGCAGCTCAGGTGAAACATGATCCCTCTCCCTTATCTGCGCTAAAGCCTTAGGTGACGTGGTGTGTGCAGTGCCCTTTCCTTGTCCTAGAATTCCATGCTGTGGTATCATCCTGGCCCTGTCCTTAGAAAGCTAGGTGTGCAGGAGGAGGGAGTTGAGCCCCTTATTGAGATGGGAGGGTGCCTGCATGTGAGAGGCGTGGCTGAGAGGGAAGTAGGTCATGCAGATGATTCTCTTACCAGCTACTCACTAACAGGATATGGCTGTCTGGGTCTGCAGGTGCCTGGTAGTGGATGAGGCAGACCGGATGGTTGAGAAAGGCCATTTCGCTGAGCTGTCACAGCTGCTGGAGATGCTCAGTGACTCCCAGTACAACCCAAAGAGACAGACACTTATTTTTTCTGCTACACTGACCCTGGTACATCAAGTTCCTGCTCGACTTCTTCATAAGAAGCATGTTAAAAAAATGGACAAAACTGCCAAACTTGACCTCCTCGTGCAGAAGATTGGCATGAGGGGCAAGCCTAAAGTCATTGATCTCACAAGGAATGAGGGCACAGTAGAGACGCTGACGGAGACCAAGATCCATTGTGAGACAGAGGAGAAAGACTTTTACCTGTACTACTTCCTGATGCAGTACCCAGGCCGCAGCTTAGTGTTTGCCAACAGCATCTCCTGCATCAAACGCCTCTCTGCACTACTCAAAGTCCTGGATATCATGCCGTTGACACTCCATGCTTGCATGCACCAGAAGCAGAGGCTCAGGAACCTGGAGCAGTTTGCCCGGCTGGAAGAGTAAGTCAGGCCTTTCTCCGATGCTAAGCCTGTAGCCATGGGCCAAGGGGAACCCAGAGTGGTAGGAAAATAACTGGAAGTCACCTTCTGTCATAGGATCCTTAAAGTAGAAGGGAGCGTATTCTATTTGTACATTTGCCCAGTATTTGAGCACCCTCGTTTAGTGTATTTTTTACTGTTTTTCATGCCCTATAGAAACTTCTGTAATGGTGACATAATAGTGACTACACTAATATTATTGAACATTTATGCAACAGATAATGTCCTATGCTCACACTTTGGGTACTTACCACATTGTCATTTCTAATGTCCTTGAGAAACAGAATAAATTCTGGTTAAGAGCACAGACTGAAATAGTGCTGTCTATCAGATCCTAGCTCCTTCGCTTCCTACGTCAAGTTATTTAATATCTCTGTGCTGTATTTTTCATATTTGGAGTAGAGAAACTGCTTCATGGAATTGTTAGGATAAAGTAATTGAGAATTCTTGTATGTAAATTACTTGCAGCAGTCTTTGGCACATAGTATATGCTTGCTAAATGTTAGCTTTAATAATTAGTCAACTACTAGTTTATAGATGAAAAAGTTCAGCTCAGCCAAGCTTTCTCTTCCTAGAACTGGCAGCGCTGAGCCTCAGCTGAGTGTGTCCCAACTCCAGAGCCCATGCTTGCCCTTGGGTCAGACTACTGTTCAGGGAGCAGGGTGCAAATAGTCTTGGGAAGAGTGAGGATGTTTGTCATGGTGCTAGATGAGGTCACTGACCCAGAGTGTACATGGCCTTGCTTAAGTCCCTGGAAGGGCCCTTGTCATTGTGGAGTGTGACATGTTGGTTGGGTCAGTGGGACTGAGGTTTGGATCCTGATGCTACATGTACAGCCCTATGCCATCTTGAGAGGCAAGTCTCTCTGACCCTATTTCTTTTATTCTTGTGATTTTTTTTTTGTTTGTTGTCGTTTTGTTTTTGAGATAGGATCTTGCTATGTAGTTTAGGCTGGCCTTGAATTGACTTAGATAGCCCAGGCTGGCCTTAAACTTACAGCAGTCCTTTTACAGTAGCCTCCTAAGTGCTGGGATTGCAAGTGTGCAACCCCAGACCCGGAGCCTACTTCTTTAGGCAGTATCTAGTAAGATGGTTGTAAGTACTTTATTGTAGTGTTTGAAGTGTTCAGCAGGTGGTGGAAATTTAATGATTGCTCTAGTTATGATTATGAATATGCTTTCTGTCTCCATAGTTGTGTTCTCTTGGCAACAGATGTGGCAGCTCGAGGTCTGGATATTCCTAAAGTGCAGCATGTCATCCATTACCAGGTAGGGCTGGCTGTCTGGGTCTTGAAGGCATCTTGCACTGAATGGGGGATTTTAAAATCAAAGGTTGAAGGCAGAAGAGGAGTTACTGGCCCTCAGTCCCCCTGCAGTTGATACACCACTGGCATCCAGTGCTTACTGCTGCCAGCTTTGGGACCACTGGTGAGATTCAGATGCAGAAACCTCCTGAGGTTATACTCTAATGTCAAGTAACCTTCTCTGCAAACTGCAGTTTTTGACATCATCAAGTTAGCATCTTAGTTTCTTCCATGAAATGGATAATAAGTATATGTCTTAGTTTTCTGTTGCTATAACAGAGTATGTAAGAGTGGAAGATAATTTAGAGAAACAAGATTTGTTTTGGCTCCTGCTTTGGAGGCTGGAAAGTCCAGGAGCATGACCCCAGCATCTACTCAGCTTCTGGTGGGAGCTGCAAGGCAGAAGGACAAATAGAGATTACCTTGCTCTGTAACAACAAATCTCACAGTAACTAATCCAGCCCCTTCAGAGCAAGAACTTCCTCCTTTGAGAGGCCATTAATCTATTCAGGGGACTCTGCCTATGACTTAAACACTTCACATTACAGCCCCACTTCCCAACGCTGCTGCTCTGAGGAATTAAGCCTCAGCATGAGCCATAGGAGGAAGAGATCCTTTGTAGATCAGAGCAGCACGCTAATGGTTGTGTTGGCATAGAGAAGTAGAAAGATCCCGTAGTAAAGACTTCTCTTGGCTCAAATCCCAGCAGTATAATCTTGACCAAGTTATTGGGTCTCCCTGCACCTCTTTTCTTGTGCGTTAAATGCCAGTTATGATACATCTTACATCCTAAGTAAAGTAAAATAAGTTACAGTTCTACAAAAAGCTTGGAATTAGCTGGCTTGTTGTAAGCACTTGCTGGGTGTTAGGGCCTGATAGTAGCAGTATCCTTCTTACATGTAGCTTTTGCAGTAAGAGTAGTTGTTAGGAATATGGGCTACAAAGCCAGAATGCCAGGCTTTGAATCTCATCTGATGTTTCATAGATAAGAGTGAGTTACTTAGGCCTGCTGTTCGCTGTCATTGTAATGGTGCTACCTACCCTGTAAGTCTGTCAAAGCATGCAGCACAGTGTAAGTACTCAGTAAACAGTAGTTATTATGACATTTTTATTTTTTCTCTGTAATCATTCTTTGTGGTTTTAAAAATCTGTTGTGCATGCATTTTTGATGAGCAAATCCCTACCCCATTTGGGGAGGGGTTGGGTCAGTCCTTGGAGAGAGCAAGATGTTGGCCCTGAGAATCCTTCAGAGGTGTCACATGCAGCATGGGGGGAGGGGCTGAGCAGATATAAGTTATAGAACTTTATAGGAAAGTATTTCACTTGGGAAAAGATGTGAACATGCAGAGGGAGAAAAGGAAAACATGTAGGACTGGACAGTTTTGGGGACATTTTTGGCCCACAGTGGGAAGTAGACTGAGTTGGGAAAGGAGTAGGTGACTTTGCTGAAGCTGGCCGGTATCTTGTGCTTGGGTCAGTGAAGCCCCGAGTGTCTGGGTGAACAAACCTTTATCCTGTAACTGAAGAATAACATTTCTAGAATCATTATGAATAGTTACCAGTTGTTGTCTAGAGTACTTTAAAAAAGATACCAAGGTATTTGCTGGGCTCAGGAAAAAACCCAGTGCCCATGCCACATATATCTTAGTTACTTTTCTCTCATTCCTGACACCCAGAATTAAGGAAGGAAAGGTTTATATAGTTCACAGTTTGTGGAGGTGTCAGTCCATAATTAGTTGGCTCCATGGCAGGGTGGCATGGCACAAGGGCAACAGTTCAAGGTAGCAGAAGACAGCAAGAGCAAAATGGAGGGAGAACAAGCTCCTTTCCTCCCTTACATTGTAAGCAGGGCATCACCCCCTAGAGTGGATGTAGCACTCACGTATGTCCCTGACTCTTGCACAGGCTCAGGATGTTTACAAAGTGAGGACTTTGTGGCCCCCTGCGGAGTGGCTTCATTAGACTTCTAAACTTCTCAAGTCAACACAGTGTATCGACCATTACAAGTACTACATATTGAAAAAGATACCAAGCTGTTTGTTGGGCTCAGTGGATTTTAGCACTTTTTTTTTCTTGTGGTGCTGGGGATAGAATCCAGGGTGTTGTGCATGCAAGGCAAGAGCACTACCACTGAGGGCCCCCCCCCCCCCAGTGGAAAAGACTGTGCTTGATTAGTGGGTGTACAGTGGGAGGAGGGGAGAAAAGGCTGTCAGCGCCCAGGCAACATTGTCTGTGGGTCCTTTGTTCAGTATGTGGTAGGGTAGAGGTCACATAGCCTCAAGGTTGACATGTATCTGGAGCTGGATTGTTTCAGTTGAGTTATGGCTCTCCATCGTCTTAGTTGGGTAACCTAGGGGAAGGTTTGACCTCTGTTTTAGTTTTCTGGTCTACAAAATGTGGGTAATCAAAAAGCATCTGCTTCATTCTGAGGGTTAAATGGTATAATACATGCATGGTGGGTACAGTGTAATCACTCAGTGTGCTCTGTGAGTACCAAGTACTGTGTAAAGAACCTGTTGCGTTCCTTCGGCTAGAACAAGATTATGGTCAGACTTGACTCAGGAAGAGGACACTGGGAACATGGGTCTAGGGCGTGGTGAACAGGAGTGGGAGGACTAGATACCAAGTAAGAATTGACCGCCCTGGTCCACCTGAGTGGTTATAAGGACTTGCCACAGGGCAGGGGGCATGGGTGGGGCAGGGTCTACCTTGAGGAATAGACTAAATGTGGAGCTGGGTCAGGTGTTAGATGCATGGTATTGCAGAGGTACTGCCTGCCTGGCTGGTAGGGAGGAGCATCCAGCTTGCAGAAGTGGCCCTGAGGGATGAGGAGTGTTTGTCAGTGGCTGTGTCTGACCCAAGTTTGTGTTCTGGCAGGTCCCTCGCACCTCGGAGATTTACATCCACAGAAGTGGTCGGACTGCTCGTGCCACCAGTGAAGGCCTCAGCCTGATGCTCATTGGGCCTGAGGATGTAGTCAACTTTAAAAAGATTTACAAGACCCTGAAGAAAGATGAGGACATCCCACTCTTTCCTGTGCAGACAAAGTACATGGATGTAGTCAAGGTAAAAAGTTTTGTTCAAATCCCAGTGCTAGGGGCTGGCTAGATAGCTCAGCAGACTAAAGTGCCTGCTTAGGCAGAGCACATTGGCCCAGGTTCGATCTTGCTGGCCCTGCCCCCAGGTTGTGCTGAAACAGTGGTTGAGACTGGGCATGGTGGCGTGCACCTGTAAGCCCGTAATCCCAGTGCTTGGGAGCCTGAAAATAAGAGAATCACTACAAGTCAGATCTATGTAGTGAGGGCCTGTAGACCCTGTACCAATTAAAAAACAAAAAAACCCCCAGTGCCAATGAAGCAACTGCTATTATCTCACAGAATGCCATGCTGAGATTCTGGCAGCCTCACACTTGGAAACTAAAAAAACGTTCTGTAAGCAACTGAATAGTGGTTTGTTAAACAAAATAAGAGAGCCATTGCAAGGAAAAACAAGGAGTGATGAGAGATGGCAGCTTTTTTTCCTTCAGCCATGTCTTTGGTGTCAGACTTGAGTCTCCACCTACCTCAGTGGATAGCGCAGTGTGGCCACTGGTCAGGTTCAGGCTGAAAATGTGGGATTGGGGGCTATATGGTATGCTGGGAGAAGAAAGCATTTCTTCCTGCAGCAGAGGTGTGGAGAGGGGAAGAGGAATAGGGTTCCAAAAACTGAGACAGCAAAACATGGCGCAGTCAAAGGCTTGTAGCTACTCTGACTTGAAAGGAGTAGTGGCTATGTGGAAATACGGTGGGAGACAACAGAAATGGGATCATAGAAGGTTCCTGTTAGGAAAGAGGGTGGGAGTCACATGGCTTTCTGTGGTTCCATCCCCCATGCTGTGGGATATCTTGTCACCACAGTCTAATTTCAAGCCAGTGAGGAGAGTTCAGCCATCTAGGGGGAAGAGTTCCTGCTGGACCATCTAGGTGAGCTGGGCTTGGTGGGGACAGTTAAATGGGAAAGCAGTCCTATGTTTATGTGTGTACACATGCATGTGATAGTTGTGCTCTGGGCCTTATTCAGGAGCTCAGCATGTATCAGTGGGAGGTAAGTGCATCCTGACCACCGATCTCAAAGGCTTTTTTATAGTACAGTTTCAGAGAGACTTTGCTTTTCAGAGGCCTGAAGTCTCTATTAAGTGAAGACTGTGTTCTTCCTCTAGGAGCGAATCCGCCTAGCTCGACAGATTGAGAAAGCTGAGTACCGGAACTTCCAGGCTTGCCTGCATAACTCTTGGATTGAGCAGGCAGCAGCTGCCCTTGAGATTGAGCTGGAAGAAGATATGTATAAAGGTCAGCCTTTGGGCTGGGTGAGAGCAGAGGAAGGGACATTCAGGTTTTCTTTCTTTTCCCTTTTGCATTTTATATTAGCACTTTCCATTCTGCTATGGGTCCTGTCAGAGATACCTAAAAGCCCTTTCATGTTTTGCCAATTACCCCTAATTCTTGATGAGTCTAATGCCCTTTATTCCCTCTTTGACCTCTGTCCTGTGTAGAGCCCTTGGCTGCCTCTGTCCCACAAGGATGGGCCTCAGAGTTCGGTGCAGGGAGCGGGTACCCTGGCCAGACTGCCACGCTAGCTCATTTGCTTAATCAGCTCTGTGACCAAGTCAGATTATTTAACCTCTTGGCTGTACCTCTGCTTTCTTACCAAACTACCTGCTTCCTGGGGTTGTAAAGATGGTTGAAGGATATCAGAGGTGTACAGTGCCCGGTAGTAAGCTGTTTGTCATCTCTCAATTGACAGAGCACTTTTATGTCATCTCATCTCCAGTGTCATGATGCAAACAGTAGGAATTATTGTCCGTTGTATAAAGTCACAGATAAGGACTTATCCAGTGAAAGACTGCCACCACCCACTGCTTGAGCCTTACTTTGCAGGGACAGTGTTTCATGATCCCTGCGTCAGAAAGGGAGAATCATATCCGATGACACTGGAGTTATGGCCAGTGCTGTTTCTACCCTGTCATGCATGGATGCCTGTGGCATACATTGGCATCTCGGGGCTAGAGTCAGCAAAGTCAGGGTTCATGCGTGCTGTCTACTCAGCTTGGGAGCCAGGAGTGAAGGCAGTGGGCTTGATGTGTGTAGCCCATGCCTGTGGCTTGGGTGAAGATGTGGGGGGCTGAGAATGGAGATGGGGGAGCCCCTGGCCAGGCCTGCCTGTGCACGTGCAGTCTTGGCACTGTAGGAGAGCTGAGTTGTAGGCAGATGTTCATTATCTCCTGAGGGATTTTTAGGTGTCAATTTGCCAAAGCCCCAGGGGAACAGAGGTAGCAAGTGGACACAGAAGGAAACTCGACCTTCAGTCAGGCTACTCAACCACTGGCTCTGTGATCTAAGCCCAAGCTCCCTCATCTATAAAATGAAGAGTTTCTGCCTTCAAGGTTTTCATGTGGTCCTGCATATCCCTCTTGATGTTTATGGTTCCAACGCACCATTAGCTTCTCCGGACAGTTTTGGAACCCTGCCTCTGAAAAGTAGTTCCAAAACACTGTTTTAGCTATTAAAGGAAACAAAATGTTTCTGCATACGTAGTCAATTTCATGTTTACTGCATCCCTAGGAGTAAGAGTAGACCAGCAAGAAGAGCGTCGACGACAAAAGCAGATGAAGGTCCTGAAGAAAGAGCTACACCATCTGCTTTCCCAGCCGTTGTTCAAGGACAACCTCAAAACCAGGTACCCCACTCAGTCCGGCAGGCCACCTCTGCCTGCGGCTGCCCCGAGGAATGGCGAGTCTGCACTGAGCTGCCTCTCCAGACAGAAGCCCAGACGACGGCAGCAGCAGGGACCACTGCAGCCAGGTACAAGTGCACTGTGACCACTGTAGTCAGGCTGCTGTGGCGCCTGTGCGCTGCTGTCAGTTCTCTGCTCATCTGTGAATCTCTCACTCCACCACCCCTTGTTAAGGAAAGCTGCTCTTCCACACAGTAGCAGGAGAGACCCATGCAGTTTGTGTTATGAAGTAAAAATTACATGCAGTACCTTCCTCGTTCTGTATTCTAGAGTTTACAAGCTTCTTGTGTGTTCAGCTTGTCCTCTTGAATTAAAAGCAATGGTCAGAGCTAGAGTGTCGTCCTGGTATTTGTAGCCAGAAGATGGGGATATAGGGAGTGTGCTTCCTCATTAATGGCACTGCGGGTCCCTTAATAGGGTGGGAATAGTGTCATGGGCTCTGGCTGCAGATTGCCTAGTATGTTGCTGCCAGGTCCTCAGCATGTGCTCCACCCCTGGTGAGGGCCCTGACCCACTCTACCCCACACTCTGTGAAAGAATAGGTTCCTTGCACACATTCAGTCCCAAGAATTCATGTACCTTTTTGCAGAACAGGCTCTTCCCTGGGCCTGGACACCTTAGCTGTCCCTGCCCTGGGGGAGTGCTGTGCCCTGCAGAGTGACAGTGCGCTTCCTGTGGGCCTCAGTGCACATACTTACAGCACCACCACAGAGCACTGGTCATATACTGTTCTCTTGGCTGAGCTCTGGGCTGCAGGCCCTCAGGGCTGAGTGCAGGCCTGTGCTGAGGAGCAAGCAGCCTGCACAGCTATGTAGATTTTGAGAGGTCCACATGGGACATAGTGCAGCTGCATGGTTTAAGGGATCCTGTGGATGTGAAGAGGGTGCACATGTCTCCCCTCCCCCCATCACACATACATGGCCCACAGGAGAGTGGGTTGGTCTTGGGTGTATGCCAGATGTCCAACATTAAGTCAGAACAAGTTGTTCTTAGAAACCTTTTTAATATTAGTAAACTTCAGCTGCTGCCCAGGAAGCAGGCACTCTTAGTACTGAGCTGACAGTGCTGCCTGCCAGGAATAGTGTGTATATGGGGTGGGGGGAGGGTGTTCTGTGTACAGAGCACTCACAATGTGTCATGTGGTACAGCTGTCTTCACACAATCTCCATGGGAAGCAATCAGCTTATAGTATGTCCATTCTACACAGGTTGTATGTGGAGCTCAGAGGCAGAAGTAACTTAGCCAGGTTCACACAGCTAATGGCAAAGCTGAGCTTTAAACCTGGGTATCTGACTCCAAGCCCTTTGGTTTGTGCTTAAAATAGGAATCAGACCAAAGCAAAACCACCCAGACCCACTCTTTTAGCTGCTAAATTTTTCCAGTGCTTATTTCTTTTGAAAAGAAAGTAACACACAGGCAGTTGTAAAGACAAGCCCTCAGAACCTTTGGTATGGAAAGAGCTGGTTCTGTGGTGTGTGGGGTAGTTACCGAGGAAGGGGCATCCCTGGCACAGCTGGCTTCTGGACATATGTAACTCAGTGCTTGGATTCTAACAGTCCTGCCACTTTCTTCCTCTACGGTGCCTTTCCTTAGGGAAGGCACACATGGGAGAATTAAAGGCAGGGCTTGGATTTGGTCAAGAGGAGAAAAACAGCAGGGGGTAGGATGAAACCAACATGCATGTCTCTGTCTGGATGTGGGTGTCCTGGCCTTGACTGACCACTTGGGAAGGTGGGCCCATGGGAGGGCATCACGGGGGAGTGTCTTCAGTAGCTCTTGAGAGAACTCCACTCAGCTACAGATGCACAGAGGGGCAGCCAATCACTTGTCTGCAGTGCCTCAGAGCCCCAAGGGAGGGCAGAGGGCCCAGGGCCTCTCAAGAGGGCCCAGGGAAGGAATCAGACTATGCCTGGGTGTTCACATACTTCATTGTGAAAATGGATGCCCTGGAAACATGTTCAGACCCCAATATTCCTGCAAACAGCAGGATGGGACACTGATCCTGAGGTGAGGGTCAGATTTACGTTCCTGTAGGAAAGCCTGAGCCCTTCTGGACACAAGGTCAGCAAGGGCAGTGTGGGAACTGGGATCTCTGCTTGGAAGTAAATCATCTGACAGAATGTTACTGGTTTTCATCAGGGGAGATCTGTGGCAGTAAGACTTGGGAGTCAGCAACCCAGTGCAGGGCACAGCCCTGTGTCAATCGTAGCACCAACAGATTCTAAGAAATCCCTGCAGAATGAAACTGGTTAGAAGGTGGTCTTCAGTTATGGAGGGGACGCAAGGACGTCCTTGCATTATCCATGTGCTCCTGCGGAGGAAATGCTGCAGAGGAGAAACGCTGCAGCCCAGGCAGTGTCTGGATCCATTGGGACCAGTCCCAACCCTGGCAGGCAAGGTGGGTGAGGAGGCTCTTGAAGGGACCTGTGCAAGTAGGTGGCTGAGGAAGCCGTTGGCCTGGCAGTTGTCACCAGTGGAAATCTCACTCACTGCCCATTTCCATGGCTTGTCTCTGCTCTTTGCCAGCTCTGCCCTTGCCAGCTGTGAAGAGCAGAGAAAGAAAGCAACAAACAAGCTGAGATAGCCTTGCAAAAGATCCACTTTGCTCAGCTGGAGTCCACAGCTGCATGGGTCTCTACCCAGCTGAGCACCTAGACTATACCTCTGATCTGCAGGGGCTGATGGGGACAGCTGCAGTCTCCTGGTCCCAGGCATAATACATGGTATAGGCCCTAGTCCCTGTGAGCTTTTATCCAGGTGGGGCCAATGGTAGGCAGCAGAACCTGGAAAGGCCCAACCTCCAAAAGGCAGGCCCTCCTGGCCCTGAGAGGTAGAGGGGCCCCAGCAACCTGAGCTTGCTTCATGTTGAAGGTTAAGGCCCTTTTCTGGACTTCGATATAAAGGTCTCAAGTGAGGGGTGGGAAGGTGCCCCTTGAATGAAGCCACCCACCAAAGACCAGCTCCATGCACAACTGGACCAGATGTTTTCACAGACGTGCTGTTGCTTGAATCAAGACAGCTGAGCTTCCTTCCCCCTGCAGAGGAGGGGATGTGCCCCTGGAGAGGGGAAACCAGAGGTCCCCATTTTCATATAAGAGGCTCCTCCTCCAGATAAGTAAACAGGTCCAGTGAGGGTAGGTGATCCACATCAGGTTTCACAGGGAACTGGGGTGCACAGCCAGGGGTCCTGGCTTTCTGGCCCAGAATTAGAAGGCAGTTGATCCTCCATCAAAATAAATACTAAAAATACCACCAGTTACATTAGTCCATAATGGGCAAGTCTTGTTTCCAGTGGCTCTGCCCAAAAGGCTGTGTGTTTTCTAGCTATTGCTTAAATCGCTTAAAAAATAGAAAGGCCGGAATGTTCCATTTAGAATGCAGTTCTGTTAGGTGACAGGTTCCACTTCGTGGCCTAAAATTAATCAGTGTTTATCAGCTGCATAAAGGATGTTGTAGTGGGATGTTTTATAAAGCAGGTAAACGGAAGGGATGGCAGCCTCAGGGAACACGTGGTGATTCAGGGCGGTGTCCATCTCATCCACATACTCCACCTGCAGGGCGATGTCGAGTGCCTGGGACAGGGCTGTGATCTGGACGTGGTCACATTCCGTGGCCATGGGTTCCACTTCCTGCAGAGCCAGGGTGAAAAAAAAGCCAGCTTAGGCCCCACAGGCAGGGGCCTGGGTTGTGGTCATAGTCTGCTGGGAGGTGTCTTCTCAGCCAGCTGTGAGGCTAGGGGCTGTGATGCTCATTTCACAGGGGCAGGCTCCAGGATTTCTAGACACCGCTAGAAATCACTGGGGTTGCAAAAACTCACCATGCAATTTTTTTATTCCAGGCCCTTTTACTAATCTGACACAAGGCAGGAACTTTGCACCTGGCACCAAACAGAGCCAAACAGGACCCTGTCAGATAGTGAATTCAAGAGGCCAGGGGGTCGGTGAGTGACCAAGTCTGGATACAGCAGAGATCACAGAGAGGGGTATACCTGGGGCCAGTTGTGGCGGCCCACAGAGGGGGTGCTGCTATACAGGGGTGCTATTTAGGACCTGCTGATGGCCACACTAGGGTCAGGGTCTAGCAGTCTTGATCTAACTTTTAAAAGAAATATCCAGATATTCATTTAAAAATCACCGCTTTTAGATGTTGGCCGCTCCTGATTAAAAATACTGAAAACTAAAACACAGCTCAGGACAAATGAGACTGGAGCTGCTGCTCTGTACATTCATACAAGGACCAATCTATAGCCTGGATTTTCTAGATGGGCAATCTCCAGGGAGGGGAAATGACCTGTCCCAAACATTGGCTGAACGGCAAGTGTGACACACAACATCTGGCCAAGGATGGTGGCTAATGCTGCAGGAGCCTCAGAAGAGCTGGGGTTGTATCCCCAGAGCCTGAGCTACAGGCTCAGGCTGTACAACCTACATGAGTGCAGAAGTCTTTGATATCCATCTCCTCATCAACGAAGTGTCGGAAGAAGTCGGCCCGGTTTCTGATGAAGGCTGATGTGAGCAGACGCAGAAACTGCACGATGCGGTCAGAGAAGCTCTGGTCGTTGAACACCTTGAGCAGGCTGGACACAGAGCCGTCCTTCTCCACCAGCTCTACCACACTGTAAAACTGATGCCACTGGCCATCAGCAGGGGACACCCCAGCAAGAGCCACCCCATCTGCCAAGATGTCCTTGGAATATTCATTTTGAGATCCTGAGGCTAAGGGAGCTCAGTCCTTCATCACACATCAGTGGGGGAGGGGAGGGATGAAGGTGTTGCCTCCAGAAGGTGCAGGGCCCAGGTGCCTTGAGTGTCCCAGTCCCCGGCAGGTACCAGCCCTGTCCTTCTCTAGCCTCAGGGGAGGAAAGGAGAAACATGTTCAGCTGAGGACTGGAAGGGCCTATTTCCATCTGCTCTGCCCACACGGAAGGCCCTGGGTCTCAGCCAGTGTGGCTCCCTCAAACTCACAGCATTAAAGAAGTTTTGGAACTTGTGCTCCTCAAAGCCAGCAGCCAGAAGGTCGTTTGGCGTCTGCAGCACGTGCTCTTTGAACCTGCAGAGCAACAGACTGGGTGGTCATAGAGGAACCTGGGGTGACCCATGCTGAAGGGACCACATCACCAGCAGGTGAAGCGCTTTTTGCCAAGTGCTTCCACCCCCATGCCAACAAACTACTCCATCCTCCCTGCTGCAAACCAACCCAGGAGGCGCTCATTACAGCCCCTTCACAGATGAAGGAAGAGGGGATCATCACCCACTCCCTGGCTGCTGATCCTGTTTTCCAGAGGTCTCCTGACCCTGTCCCTCCTCCTCTGCCCGTGGTCTCTGCCTTTTCACATACTCTGGCCTGGACATGTCCAGCTTCCCTACTCCTACCGTGGCCTTGGGGGCCTTGGAGTGACAGCAACACTCTGGCCTCCATCCCCAGCACAAAGTGCTCTAAGGATGTGTGTCCCCAGTACCTCTTCTCCACCTGACCTGCAAGCTGCCTACCCATATAGAGCAGCTCCCTGTTTGCATTCCCTCCCTATAGCACTGACCAGAAGCTCTGGGGGATGTACTCCTGGCCTCAGTTGGCTTACACATCCTCGTCACCACCACTGCATGTCTACGTTTTCAGGAATTCTCCCAGCCAGGTGGTAACACAGCCACTATGAAGACCCAAATGGGTTGGATGTGGAGGCACATTGAGGATCACAATCCAAAAAGAAAATCACAATCCAGCACTTTGGGTCATAGGAGGATCGTAAGTTCAAAACAACTTAGACCTTATCTCAAAACCGCTTTAAAAGGGCTGGGGATGTAGCTCAGGGTGAAGGCCTTCAGTTCAATCCTCAGTACAACAAAGCAAAAACAAAACACCAAAAGGTATAAACTTGCAACGAAATAAAAAATAAATACCAAAAAAGATGATAAAATACCCAAAATTTATTGTTTTCTATTGTTCAGTATTACCTACACTCTCAAGATCATGTGGTCTACTGGGAATGCAAACGGGCTGTGGTATGGATTAGTGTGTGATGTTTTGGGTCTCTTCCTAATTTTGTGCTGAGTGACCTCATGCTGGTATCTGGAAATCAGTCATGACAGGAGTATTTTACACTGTAGGAACTGGCAAACGCCACAAATTAGGCCTCTGCTGTTTAACACTTGTTAGCACTCACCCCCTCTTCTAGGCCCACCCAGTGGTCCCTTCTTCATGAACTCTGCCCCCACATGAGGCTCCCAGTGAACAGCCCCTTCCTGGGACTGGGACCTGTATCTCTGCCCTTGAGGGCCTGGCATTGAACTCCAGCATATGTCCTGATTCCAGGACCTAGAGCTCTGCAGCGGAGACCGACAAAGCCCTAAGCAACTGAGCTGCTGCCATCTGCTGCCAGGCCCTGGAAAGACAAGTGGGCAAAACTGCACCAGCTGGCACTGCCACTGAAAGGCTAGAGAGAGTGTGAGAGAACAAGAGAGGGTTAGACAGACACAAAAATACAGAGAGACTGATTTGACAGAGGAGAATAAGGTCAGGAACCCAGAGTGTGTGTGGTTCCATGTCTCTGAGGAAGAGAGACAGGCCCCTATTCATTCTCCAAAGACTTTGAGCTCCTAAAAATCAGGGCCAGGTGTGTCTCGGCTCCCTGATGCTTAGTGTGGCCCAAAGCCCAGCAGCACAGAATCTCAAACACTCATACCTAGTGATCAAGAACTTAACAAGCTCACCAGGACACCTGCAAGTGTCCCAGTGTGCAGGCCCTAGACTGACCGAAGCACCAAGGTCTAACGGCAGGTCGCTGTGGCAGACCCTGGACTATACACCCTCAAGCCCAAGGTCAGCTTCAGTGATTCAAAGCACCAAAGTAAAGCTTTGTTGCTGTTCCCTGCATGCAGTGAGTTACCAAGTAGGTGCCCCGGTGCCTCGCCTAGGCAACTGCACCACCAGTGACCACTACTCACCTGACGATGTCCCTGCTCTTGCCCAGCAGCGACTCGAGGTAGGCATAGCCCAGGGCCCGGTAGAAGCAATTGCCATCCCCTTTGGTCTTGCGGATCGCAGAGAATCTTTTGCTGAGTTCCTGTAGGGAGGGAAGCATGTGTGCTGCCCTGGTCACAGGCCCCAGCTACACCCACTCTTGCCCCTCAGTCTCCCCTACTCTCATTCATTCAACAAATACACTGACTGGCCTGGTGTCAGGCAGGGGGGACTGTGGCCACTATCTCAAGGCAGCCTACAATAGGGAGGTGACAGGTGATTAAATGATAGGAATATAGTGGGGTACCACGGGGCAGGGGGTCCACACTAGGCTCCAGAAGTCAGGGAAGGACTTTCTGGAAGAATGGGCCATCAAGAAGTGGCAGCTGGCAGCACTGTGGGATGTATGCCCACGGCACCTGTGTGAGCAGATGGCACGGGCCAGTAGGTGGGAGCCCCTCAGGCTGACTGCGCGTCAGGCAGTCCTCCTGATGTTTCTCAACAGTGTGAGAAATGGCCATGCTGCACACCCCGAGCCCTGTTCCTAGCAGCCAGTGTCCCTCTCCTGTGGCCAGGGTCTCTTGTCCTGTCTTGTTTTGCAGAGGAGGATGGAAAGTTTTGGGGGCTCAAGGAGCCCCAGCTTTTACCACAGAGATGAGAAGGCCTAAGCTACCAAGGCAGGCTGGCTGAGAGGAGCAACATGACTTGGATGCTCCCAGGCCCTGCTCCTGCCTCTGCAGCCTGTGCTGGTCTCAGTACACCATCACTGTTACCTGGCACCACTATCTGATACCTGCTCCATGTGGGGTCTCGGGATAAGTGGGGGCAGGAGGCTGTGCACTGTGTTGCAAGGACCCTGAAGAGCAGCTCAGCAGCACCATGTGTCTGTGGAGCTGACCTGTCCCACTCAGGTGCACAGCAGGGCAAAGGCACTGCCAGAGATGCAACCTGTGCTCCCAGAAGTGATCCCCATGGGGCCCTGCAGCAGCTGCCCTTGTTCTGGGAGATCCCATAGTGTGGTAAAGTTCAGGAAGCAGCCCATGAGGTCACGCTGCCTGGGTTCATATTCCAGGTCAGCCACTCAGGTACTATGCCTCAGTTTCCTCAGCTGTAAAAGGGGGACAATGAAGTCCTTGCCTCAGAGTTGTAATAAATTCCAGTGAGTAAGGGGAGCTCTTAGAATTCTCCTTAGCTTTTGAGTTTTTTTTTTTTTTTTTTTTTTTTTTTGGCAAGAAAGTGATTTTTTGCTGAGGCACAGGCACAGCATCAGAATATTCTGGGAGTGCTATAGTTGGTCCAGGAACCTGGTCCATATTCTGAGCCTTCAAAATATCACCTGCCTCTGTGCACCTAGTTGCATTTCACTGCACTTATGATCCTAAGCTCTCCACCTTCCCCCTCACCTGGATTTTCCTCTGGTAAATCCTGTTTTCAGGATGGTCCCGAAGAATTGACAGAATGTCACATTTTTCTGATATCAGGTTGAAAGATGTATCACTCTGAAAGACAGGGAAAGAGGAAATGCTGTGGGTTCACCCAGCGGATGGTCTCACCCTGAGCACAATTGACACCTCAGCATGGGACCAGCTTCCCAGATGCCTGCCTGGACGGGCACGCACCCAAACATGCCAGTCAGCGTCGGTGCCATCAGTGTTCCAGCTTATGCAAGCCCGTCCTGCCACCTGCAGACTGACTCACCTCACAAAACACGATGCCTGGAAGCTAATGAATCTTCATGCGGATTCGTCCCTTTGTCTCCTTCTGCCTTCTCTGTCCCACTCATTTACTCACCCACCAATTCCTGAACATCCAGCCTATGTCAAGCACAGTGCTGTATGATGCTGGGGACGGAGCTAAGAATGCGCAGCACCCCTCCACCCCAGCAAAGCTCGTGGTCTAGAGGAAGACACTGATGATGCCAGGTAACAAGGTTGGCACCAGAGGAGGCCTCCCTGTGGGCACTGGAGGGAGGTTGGAGGTGGCATGGGAAGGGTGCTGAGTTGGGAGTTTGCAGAGCTGACCGGCAATGGAAGGGCACTCAGAGCCACCTGCGGGTCAAGGTGACACTGACCCAGCTCTGAGTCAAGGTCACATCCAACCCAGAAAGGCCAACATGCTACAGTTGGGGTCCTTCTAGGCCTGAAGTCAGCTGGCAGCAAAGAACCATGGCAGGGGAAGCCCCAGGCCCTGACACACTGCAGGAGACACCTGTGTGGACAGCCACCTCCCTGAAGGCCTTGACTCTGCCCTGGGCTTTCCTGCCACCCAGCAGGGCACAGAAAGGATGATGCATCCCCATGTCCAACCTGCCCTTCATGTTAGCATGGAAACAGTACAGGAGGAAGATGTTCAAGCCACTTACAGTTTAAAATAAAGGGGTTCCTACATGCAGCCCAGGAAGACAATTTCAGGCAGATGTACAAGGCTGCCCTGAATCCCTCAGCCTCTTGCGCATTGTTCCTGGCACAAAGCTTTGGCTGCAGCTCCTCTTTCCCTGGATGCCTTGGGCCACTGCAATCTGTCCCACAGGCCCCTTGGCCTCATTGCTGATGCCAGCCCACGCCCTGCACCTAGAAGGGCCTCTGAGGTCATAACCCTCATTTCCACTTTCTCGGAGGGAGGAACATCCCTGTGGCTTTGAGAGTTAGTTTCCTCCCGGTTGTACCCCTGCCCCAAGGCAGAGAGCTGGGCCATACAGCAAGACCTTAGTGGCTATAGGGTCACTCCTGTTTCCACAAGGGACAGACTCAGCTTCTAATAATGACTGTATCTGGCCCAGATTCCGGTACCCAGCATCAGAATAGGGGAGAGATGATGGGACTTGGGAAGGGGCATGTATAGGAGGCATGTGTGGCCTTACCTCCCAGTCACTAGTGCCGCAGAGCATGGCGGCAGGTCCTATGTCCACCATCCCCAGCCACCTGTCTGTCTGCCCAGGGCCCACCACAGAGCGAGGAATAGAAGGCAGATGAAATGCTTGTTTAGTGAACACCACCCCCTCCACAGTCCGCTTGCTCTGGTTACCATGCTGAGCCAGGCCTGGGTGCTCCATGAACTCACACTTTAATCCTCTTTTCCCCTTCTGAGGGCACCACAATGCCCTCCCCTAGACTTAAGAGGGAAGAGAGGTAAGCCAGCTTCGAAGAGGAAAACTTCACCATAGAAAAGAATCTCCTGTCCCAAAGGATAGGAGAAAATGTGCTTATGCAACAGGACCTGAGTGTATGTGTGCGTGGAGTGGGGATGATGGATTCTGGGCTTGACTTCCAGAAGTTTCTATTCCTTGCTCAACTTTCTTCAGAAAGCTAAGTCAGCCTCAGGCTCCCTCCATCTTCCCCAACACCACCGCACAAGGTGGCAGGTTGGGCGACCTCCAGAGGAATCAGACAACTGCAACGGGCTGCCATCCCATCCACTGGTACCCATTTCTTTTCCACTAACAACCCAGCTGTACTCCAGCCAGCATTATGAAAATGATGGTACAGTATGACAGTTCCATTCACCTTCCTGGCCTGCCTGCAGCTATAGGTGGCAGTTTACCCTGAACTGGCCAACAGACCCTTGGGAAGTCTGTTTACTTTCCCCCTCTTTCCTCCCTTAAATGCAGATGCAACTTCTCTATAGCAGCCACCCTGTGACCACAAGGCTGGGAACCAACATACAGAGGACACTTTGATGATCTCTTGCTGCCCTGAATCCAAGATACATGAAGTGATGCATGACATTACCCTGCACTTGCTATATACCAAAATCTGGGACAGAGGCCCACATATCCATTATCTGTTAGTCATCACAGCAAGCTTGTGAGGCAGGCGTTTTTACACCCATGCTACCAACAATGTTGGCCCCCTTGTGATAGGAAGTGAGCAACTCTGAAGCCATGCAAATCCATCCATGCCAAGTTCTGGGCATGCAAAGCCCACAATCCAGCAGCTCTTAAAGGACCAGGGCTGCCAGGCCACAAAAGAATGTTCTGCACAGGATGGTTGGGCTTTATTACCAGCAGGCTGGGTCCCAGACAACACAGCCAGCCTAGGGCTCCCTCCGGCTCCTGGATGGGAGCTCAAGGGAGAGGGTCATCATAGGGGATCGGGGACCATTCCTGCTGATCACAGGTGCAGCATTAAGACACTGCAGGCTGCAGGCATGTGCAAGGCCTGGGTTGCATCTCCAGCAATATAACTGACATCTGCGACATGGGGAGGGGAAGTCTCTTTCACTTCCTTCAAGCCTACAAAAAAGGCTTTGTTACCTAGAACTCCTTTCTACTCAGTCTCCCTTTTGAAGTCTGAGAAGACCACTGATTTGCAGCTTGAAACTGCCCCATCCCTGTCTGCAGCTTTTTTAAACTTAGAACTTAGACTTCAGTGGAAAGTGTATAAAATGTTTACAGGTCCTGATCTAAATCATGAATACTGTCTTGAACAACAGTCATGGGTATGCAGTCAATTTTGTGCTTACACTGTGGGCTGATGCCACAATTATCCCAGCAGCCTGTCTTAATGCCCCCCTCATTGACTAGACCTGAAAAAGCCCCCTGGGCACACTGGAAGGCACAGAGTACCAGCTGGGCATTGCTCCTTCATCCTGACTTTGTTCCAAGCCTCATCAGATCACTAGCAATGTATCTAGACTTTATAAAATTCTTTCTTTGGCAGAGAGACAGGGAGCTGATTTAAATTACAGCTTGAGGCTCTTAAAGCAATGGATTAAAAAGCAGAACCACCGTATCTAATGCTGCTAGAGCCTGAACTGCACAAACAGGATAAAGCAGACCCCCCTGCCCCAAATGTCAGGGGCAGGTGGTTCAGAGGGACATACAGCCACGTCTATTTATTTAGCAGCTGCTGAGATGTGGAGAAGAGCTTAAGGAGTTAATCCTAAATAACTGGAAATTAGCCCTTCCCTGTAGAAAGTCTCCATCACTTGTCAAAATGAGGCACCTTGACTGGTGGTCGGGAGAAGTGACATAGCAGAAGCCTACACAGGTCCTCCACTCACCAGTCTAGCATAAACTCTGCAGTTGGCAAATTCACTTATGCTGTTTGATGCTAATGCATACGCACCAGACAGCAGCCGGGGCCTCAGCTCCCACCCACCTTCCTTTCTGCACTCCCTCAATTTATGCCCCCATTCCTCCATTTGCCAGCCTGCCACGCCTCTCAAGTACACCTCTCCATATCTATCTGTCTTTTAAAATTATTATGATGAAACACACCACACAAATACACTGTTTTAACTGTTTTTACTGCAGGGCACAGGGGCATCAAGCACATTCACACTTGTGCAGCTGTCGCTACTCTCCATCTCCAGAACGACACCTTCGAGGCCTACAGCTCTGTCCCCATTGTATACCACTTCTCGGTGCCCTCCTGCCCAGTCT